>JAQFXN010000966.1:0-17442 GCA_034693365.1 Liacarus xylariae
CTAAATTTTTTGCTAATCAAATTGGGCAAAAAATTTTAACAACTTTTTCATACATATACAATAAGGTATTCAGGAAAGAAATTTTAGCCAAATCGAAGGCGGCGCTCCCAATTACTCTCCTTGTTAGTCATCGTTACAATAACTGACTTTATTCATAGATAGCGCTCCGAAATGTTTATAATATAATAAATACAATAAAAACCATATCTATTCATATATAACGCCAAATAGTACAAAGGTGAAAAAATCAATAACTCTTAAACAAAACTGAATAAGCAAAAAATATGCATGATAGCTAATCAAATAAGATGTATTAAACTATAACAATTAAAAACGAATAATATAATTACAGTTTAAGTCAGAAATAAAACCGAGAAAATTGTAAAAATTATACTCAAATCTAAGCGTAATTTCTGTTTTGCAAAATCAAAATTTTCAATACGTAAAGTGCAATACGTTTTAAAACAACACATTTTAGCGTTAAGTTTTTGAATAGCATTTGCTGTAAATTAGTATTGAATGCAAGAAAAAACAAAACATTTTTGTTTCACATCTCATATCCAAATGTATTATTAATTTTTTAGTATTTTTAAAGCAATGATTAATTAAATTAATAGTGATTTTTGTTTATTATTTTTTATGTTAATTCATATAATATTATAATAAATAACTTTAAATCTCATTAATATTTATAAAATTTACTTAATTTTCAACAATAATTAACTCAAAGAAAAAGATTAAAAGTATTTAATAATTGAAAGAAAAATCTCAAACAAAATAACGAAAACAAAAATCAATTTTTACTTTTGAATGTATTTAATAAATGAGAAAATAATAATAAAAATTTGAGAATAACTGCGAAAAACTAGTCATTCAATTGAATTAAAACTTTAATAATTAATTCATATATTCATTGGAAAAAAAGGAGATTTTGTTTTGAATTGAAATCCAAAAAATCGGAAAAAATATTTAAAATATTTTTCGTGTTTTTTAAAAACACAATAAACGAAAAAATTTTACTGAAAAACCAAAACAAAAGATATTTTTCAACTCTCTGTTTGACTACTGTTTCGCTAATCATATGAAACAAAAAGATTTAAATAATTTTTTTGTGAAATCAAATGTTTATTCAAATGTGTATTATATCTGAAGTATTAATAACTGAAATATAATAATAAGTTTTCTATTGTTTACTTTAAAATAAAATAATTTATTTCATTCATTCACTTAAGTATAATATAAAGTAGTTTTTTCGCTGATTTCGCTCTCTTTTTGTGGCCATAAATATGAACTCAATCTCATTGTCTCAACGATTACCACAATTATTGGCAATAATATCAATCATTTTTGTCATCTATTTTAGCGGTAATTATAGCTTAAAAACAAAATTTTATTTTCTATTCATTACTTTCAATAAAAATCTCTTCAAATTTTATACTAATTTTTGCTGAAATTTATTTGTTTAAACACTTGTCTGTCGTTTTGCACTGTATTTACATTTTTCTCAATTGAATAACAATTTTTTTGGTTTTGTTATACATTTTTCCGGATATTTAGATATATTTTTGCTGTAATTTAATTCATATATAGTTTTGCTTAATATGTATTAAAATGACTGAAATTTATTGACAATTATTTTTTTTCATACTTTTTATTCATAAGTTATATTTCATTTAAATTGTTTAATCAATTTTTTCTCTGTTCAATAGGTAATTCACTTTTTCCGGACATTTGTTTATTTTTCTGAATCCTTTTTCACATTGTTTTTCCTATTTTTTCAGGGGTTTTCCGCCTATTGTCAGAAGAGAAATGTTTCTCACAATAGATTGTCTGACAATATCTGAAGAGATATATTGACCCAAATCTTTAAGCGAAACCTAAAATAAAAAGTAGAAAAATATAGTTTTTGTTTTGTCTCTGAAAGTATATAATATAATGAATTATATAAAACTTGACGTTATATCAGGTTTTGACGTAAAAAACTATTACAAAAAATAGATTCATTTGTTGAATAGGTTTTGAGCGAAAAACCAGTTTTTTTTATTTTTCACTTTAAATATGTTTGTTATCTATCATTACATTCACGATTGAAGTCTTGGCTTTTATTTTCCATGTATTTAACACTTCATTAGATCTTTTTAACGGATTAAATAAAATAGTCTTTTGTTATCCACTATTAGTATGTTTTTAATAATTTTTATATTATATTATATTATAATAGAAGAAAAAACTTTTTAAAAATATAATTCAATACATATTTAATTTTTTTTCTCCTTTGAAATGGGATTTAAAATAGTTTTTCCTTTTCTTGTAATTGATATTTAAGTTTTGAATTTTTTTTTAATTGTCTAAGGATTAAGTCATATATTGTACTAATTTAACGGAAAAATCTTATTCACAACTCTTTCCGAGAATTATTAGTTTGCGTTTAGGACTTGTTTTTCACTTAAATGTTAATTATTTTTTTCATTGACTTCATGTGAACTTAATTTTTTGACACATATATGAAATGTCTTGAGGTTTTTGTGCATTTTTCTGAATATGAAAATCAAGTTTTTTTCGTTGTTATAATTCAATCCGCAATCGATTCGGTACTGAAATCTTGAGATTTTATAATGTTTTGCAAAAATATTTGTTCTTTTTTAGATTTATATCCATATCTTTTTTTAAGTCATTTATAAATAACTAATAATTGGGCTTTTGTTTTTCAAATGAAATTTTTTAAAAATAATTTTTAATTAATTTGAATTCAATTCTCTGTTGTTTAAGGCGTCGATTGCGGGGAAACGTGTCGTCGAAAGGATATCAATGGAAACGACGAAGTGTTTGAATGTCCGCGACTTTTCGAGTCCAGCAAAAAGAGATTCTGCTGTGGATTCACAGCACAGGACAAGCATTGCTGCGAACGGAGTAAAAAGTACAGGGATGTAATCAGTAATCCGGCTGATGTCAAGTATCTGTTCGAAGGCGCGGTCGCTATCATTATATTAGTATTGCTTATAATCGGGGGTCTAATCGTCTGCTGTTGTGTCTGCGCCTGTTGTCTACTCTCCCGTAAAAGGCAACGACGCGGACAAGTGTTAGGCAAGTCTTTAAACACTTTTGTTGGTTTTTATTTTGTTAATTATTTAATCGCTTTTATTATTATTAGTTATCGACTATTATTAGACGATTTGTCTTTAGTTTTGATTATAAAACCCATAATTATATAAAAATTTTAAGTGATTTCTATTCAATGATTGTCATTGAGTTTAAAGAAACGATTTTTTTAGAAATGATTTTCGTTTTTATTTTATTTTTAGTATTTTATGATTTTGAAAGTTTTCTCTCTATTTTGCTCTTTTTCTTCTACTATCAGTTCAATTATTCACTAAATATTTGCAAAAACTAATGACTGACTAAAACAGGAATTTATTGTTTCGAAGGTTTTTTGGACTTGAATTACAATTTTCTGTGATTTAAATTATATTTTTTCAGTTTATTTAACGAAACGTTTATTCAAATTCAATGAACAAATAGTACACGAATTGTGTGTTTAAACAGAATCAATGCATTCCTATTGAATTGCATTCAATTATTTTCTAATATTTTCGCAAATAATTTCTAATTTAAACTAAAAATAATATTTAAAAAACAATTGTTTTAATCAATCTTTTATTTACCGAACGATAGGCCACTCGAGAGGTGAGGGCACAGTTGGCAATACAAGTGTTACGACAGTCAATTCGCACCCGAATTCGGTCTCATATCCACTCCAACCGAACGCCTATCCGATGCAAAACGTGACGCCACCCTATCCTACGGAACAGCCGCCGCCTTATAACTACTGTCAAACACAGCCACCGTTCAACCCGTCCTATCCTATCAAATAAGAGCTTCTTTACCACTCGTTTCTCTGCCACTTGTTTTTATTTTCAATCACTTGTTGTGAAAAAATTTGTTATTTTATTTATTTAAATAGTTTTTGTCCTCAATTTCTTCTTTCATGTCATGAATTCAATTATAGATTAATTGTTTTAATTCAGAATTTATTTTTTTCCTTTAATTGATTGTAAATGTTATGCAATTTCTAAAGAATTTTTATTTACCCTTTAGTCGCGTCTCAGATCTTTAGTGTTGTAATTCTTTATTTTAGGTTTTCTTCAGTTTTTGCTCAACCTTTGCTCCAAAATATTTGTAATGTTTTGTCTGTATTTTTTTCAAATTCAAGTTTTTAAATACTCTTAGTTTCAAATTGAATATGAAATAAGTTTTTATTCAAAATGAAAACTTTTTCACGAAATCAATTGTGTCTTCAAAATGAATCTCTAATTCTATAAAGTATTGCTTAAATTTTTGTTCTAAAAGCTCTGATTTTTATTTTACTTGACTTTAAATTCAAAAGTTTCCAATTTGTATTATTTTATTGTATAAACGAATTCTTTTCTTTAAACTCCCTTAATGTGCATTGAATTGTTTGCAGGGATAAAGAGGACAGGGAGGTTAGAGTTTTCTATGAGAGCTTATGAGAAGATATTGCATGAGAGGACAGTGAGTATGCTTTGGCTATTTTTTGGTCAGAAGGGGTGAATTCTCTCAGTATTAGTCTTTTTCAAAATGGTTTGGAATGATAGAGCACAGAGTCGTTTTTAAGATTAGTCAAAAAAGCACAAGGGTTATTCCCGGATGTACTCCTCCTCCTCCCACATCCCTGTTGTTTGCATTTATTAATCAAAGCATTTAAGAAAATGAAAAAAAACAAATATGTTTTGAGATAACCTATGCTTTAAAATCTGATATTTTTACGATAAAATATTACCCAAAAAATAGTTTATTTGTATTATTACAGTATGTTTGAGTACCGGTACTTGAAAACCAATAGAGTCTCATTTTGTAATCTCATATCCATTAGAATTAACTAATTTTGTAATTAATTTGAAAACTTTTTTGTTTAACTAATGATTATTAATATTAATACAATAGAAAAGTACTTTCAATTTGAGTTGTTTTTGAAATTTTAAAGTTTTTTTTTAAGAAATATGCAATATTTTGTTTTCTCTAATTAATATCAATTTCATTGTAATTCTTGTATTTTTAGTAATTATTATTATATTAATTGAAAATTATATTCAAAATAAGTAAAAAAAGTTTTTGATAATTGAAATCTTATTTTTTATTTATTTATTTGAAATACAATTGTTTTAAAAAAATTAATTAATTTAATCATATTTTACGAGAAATAAGTACTCAATTCCGTAGATATTAATAGATTTTTAGGTAAATTATGAATGAATGCCAACTCAATAGGCGTGTAATCGCAGGAAAACTTTCGCTCAATATATCCGAAGTAATGATTGAATTGGATTTTGGGTTTACTTAACGCCAATAAAATCAATGCATTTATTGTTACGATTGTTATGTTTGGCCGACCGTAGAATATGATGGACTCTATTTTTGGACAGTGGTATACGACATCACACAGTCCCGAGTCGGTGACGAGTGGAAAACCAATTGTGCGGTTATGTTGAACGTCAAGACTCAAGTAATTTAAATGTTTTAACTTCGATAACGACTTCATAGCTTTGTCAGTGATTTGATCCACAGTTAGACACAAACGTCTTAAGCAAGCAAAGTGCTGATCCATGTCTACGAATAGTCGATCATTAATACCAGAGTAGTTCAGTTGAATCGATTCAAGTCTTTGACAGCCATTAATCGACTTCAATGTCACCGATGGGTTGTCATCGAGTTTTAATCTAAACAATAGTCTAATGTCTAAGAATTTCAAAGAATTGAATGAATTTATTGATTCAAATAGTTTTGAAGCAATGGTTGGATTCATTTTATTAGTCATTAATTTGAATTTCTTTAATTTTTTGCATTCACTGCCAATGAGTTTAATATTTTTGACAAATTCTGTGTCAATATATAGCATACGAACTGTTGACCAGATCTCCAACTTTTCCAAGTCCTTGAAGTTCGGGATCTCTTTTAGAAATTGGTTCAGTAGTTCGCAATTGACTTCTGTATTGATTTTAATAGATTTGAGATTATTTTTATGATATTCGACGAAATGCTTCAGAAATCTAATGTCTGTTTTGCCGTAAAACATATCGATTTCCTTGATTTTAGGCACCAGTCGTTCATTGGCCGCAATCAAGTGTTTTAGTTTGACTTTATTTAATGACATTAGGTTTGGACACAAACGGAAGAGAAGTAAATAGTTTTCAACACTTCGGACAGGATTTGCAAACATAAAACTCAATTTCCGAAGACTCGGACCAAACTTGAGGCCAAACTCATAGATAAATTGGGCACTAATTTCATTGAAATCAAATAAAATGCTTTTCAAATAATTGCAATTATTATATATAGACTTCAGTACTTCATCTCTATTAGCGATAAAATAACTTTTCACCAGAATTTCATTACAGAATTTGCACTTTTTTAGGAGACTTTCAAACGCATTGATATTAATATACTTTGAGTTGGATTTATGTAACAAACAATTGAAGTGTTTCTTATTGTGTTTCTGTTGTTCACAATTCCTTAATTCAATGACAAACTGTTTGTTATAAATACATCTCTGAAACTGTTTCGAAACCGACTCAAACCTAACTTTGTCTTCAATCGACAAATAGCTAAGAATTACTTCACATAAATCATCGCAAATGCGTTCATAAAATAGATTTGAATTATTATTATTAGTGTTTAATAAACTTTTATTTTCAATACTATTCTCACAATAATTATTAAAATTATTTCCATTACTTATACCACACATTGAAAGTGTTTTCTTAAGAATATTTTGACTCATAATTAAAAATCTAACCGAAAAAAAATAAAATTATTCAAAAGCTTAAAGAATTTCGCAAAAGGTTTTTAGTTGAATCACTTTTTTCAAAAGACAGTTTTCACTTTCATTCCTTCAGATAATTACTACAATTCTTTCTAAAACTTCAAGAAATTTTTAACACTTTCTCTCAAAGAGAAAAAACTCAATTTCGCACAAATATCAAGAAAAATATTAATGAAATCAAAAACTTTAGTTTCATTGAGAATATATTAAAATAAAAGGTTAATTTAAAAAAAAATGAAAAAAAGTCATTAAAATGAGAAAAAATGCTATTTTTCAAAGTCTTTTTTCCAGAAAACAAGAAAAATTTTAATAATATTTCTAAAAAATTTTGATTTTTGTTTCGATAAAATAATTAGCAGTTTTGTTAAAATATTCTCATTTATTTAGGAAAAACCACTGAAACAAATGCAGAACACAATTATTGTCTCGGCTTTTATAGGAAACACAGCCTTAAGGCTAATGTGTATATCACTTAAAAACAGTCCAATATTTTTATTATAGCAATGGCTGTCATTGCGATTGAAGAAAAATAAGAATTATTTTTGAGGTCAAAACTGATAATTTTAATGTTTAAATACGATTCGTTAGTCAGAGAGAGACTAATATGAGAAAATCTGTATTTTACTTTATTATAGCTAATAGTTTTTGTTCAGTTTAATCCCAATCCTAAATATAAGACCTCTCTCTTATTGTACCTCTGCCTGCAGTAGTTTTAGTTTGGAGGCTATAATTCCTACACCCCGTGTCATATATGGAAATATAATTGTTGTTTCTTTTAAAAAAACACAAATACAAATATATCTTTTAAACAAATTTATTTTTTTAGCCTATTGTAAAATATATTTATGGAAATCACGAAATAATAAAGTGTTTTCCTCTCAATAAATAAATTATATGTTCCGTTCTTTATATAGAGATAACTCTTTATTTTTCTGATGTTTTTTATGATTATTCGATGCAATTATTCCAAAGCTTCACGAAATGTAATGAAATGAATAAATTTATAATATATTGTATTTGAAATGAGAATAACTCGGCTCTACGTGTGTTAAAAATCGAGTTTAATGGTTAGAAACAGCACAAACCGATACCTACTGTTTTGGTTCTGCAGATTATGTTCAGGTTCTGTAGCCATAAATTATAAGCTTTTATAATCACCTTTTCTTTCATAGATCACTGACTCTATAAACTAATTTAAGAGGCGAACAATCGCACGATTTTTATTTGTTAAGGAAATTATTAATACTATAAATTAGAAATGAGCTTTTGTTTTTTCGCACATTAATAATTAATGCTCTAAAATGGAGAAATGATTATAATTTGTTGTTTTAAAGAATTTATTAATATATAAAATAGATTTTGATTTACTTTTCTTTCTATTTGGATAAACATAATTAAAATCTGATATTAAACATAAGTTAAAATCAGGAGTCGCCAAGGTCAGGTATTTAATTTTTTTCAAAATTTTAAGAAGGGATCGATAACTCAGCATATTTCTATGGAAGATTAATTAAGCTTAAGCTTTTTCGAAATAGAAGAAGGGGGCACCAAAAACACTCCCCCTAATCGACCTTCTAAATGAATGTGAAAAGCACCCCGAATTGATCATTTCGGCGATATGTAAACTCTTATACACTTTTTTTGCCCTCTCAGATCTTATCGACCCCTGGCTAAAACTTAATTAGTTGTTATATTAGGTTTTTATTTTGATTTACAGAACTAAAAATTTATATTCAAGTGAAATAATTATAGTATTAAAGTACTATAATAGTCGCAGCGACTCTTAATTATCAGTAGAAATAATCCTATTATTTATTATTTAAAATAAAGCGGTTAAATGTGATTAAAAAGCGGTAAAATAAAAAAATAAATTTCAAGAATTTTAAATTATTATGAATTACAGTATAATTTATGATATAAAGTTTTACGAAGCGATTGGGAAGGGTTAGTTATGCCACAATTTGTCTACTAATTTTCCAATACTTGCATTTTATAATTAGATAAAATTGCACTAAATGAGCTGTTGCAGCATAGATTTGCAGCAATTTGCACTACTGTACAGTAACTGCTGCAGTAACAGTACAGGTATTTCTTTTAGAATCTGATTATTCTTAGTATACAGTAGTGTAGATGTTTTTGTGGTGATGGTAGCTGTTCTGTTAGTTTGGCCTAGTAGTTTAAAATAAGTTATTTCCTCATCAATTTGACGATTGGTTTGGGGTTAGAGGTGAGGGTCTAATATTAATTCGTGCGCACATAAATCGATGTCCAATAAATTCACCTTTATATTGATAACATTAGGAGTAGGCAAACTTCAAAGTCGAGTGTATAGGGTACTGATCAGAGCCTCAAAATCACAGGGGGTATAGGGTGGGATATTTTCCAATCGTCAAATTCTTACAGAATTTAATTGAAATGACATAATTTAACAGAATTTCAATTAAGTCTACAAGAATTCAATAGAATTTGACAGAAATCATGCAAATTGTAATGAGTTTTGTAAGAACTTATCAGAATTTGACAAAAACAAGAATTTGTTAAAATTCTGTTTACTTCTCTTAGAATTTTGACTGGATTTCACAGAATATTCCAAAAACGGCGCCCATTATGCTGAATTATTTTGCCAAAATGTCCTTGTATTTTCTTCATCATAGGCGGAATTATTTTGATATTTTTCGGAGACAGGGGGTATTTTGTCTATACCCCCATTTATCCCTAGATAAGATATTCACCGTTGCAGATTTTGAAGAGATATATCGTATAGGTGACCTTTTAGAAATTATAACAAGTATTGCAGCAATTCTATAATAACTCTAATTTTGAGCAAGATATTTATTAGATAATTTATACAATAGTAAACCAAATCTGTCTTTTTATCAATACATCAACAATAAAAAAAATTCCCTTCCATAGGACAAATAAAACAACCATAAAGCCTAAGGTCACGTCTTGGCTTTTCATTGCAAATTCCTACAGTAATTGATGATTAGTTTCATAGAATATACCTGGGGTTTTAGTTTAATATAAAGGGGTCAAAAGTGTACAAGTTCCATAATGTATTTCCAATGAGGCGATTATAAATTCTTGCAAAATTGTATGTTCCCAATGAAACCCGGAAAAGATTTTATAAAATATAGTAAAAAGGCTTGAAGGGTGGACAAGGTAATGTCATTTTAGACTTGGGGAAAGTTGGGGAATTTTACTGTTTAACAATAAAGAATAAATTTTTGAATAAATTCAATATGGCATATATTTTAAAATTTTGACACTGAATTAGGAAAGAGCACTTCTGAATTAGTTAGGATTGATGTCTAAATTTATTAAATCGCAATTAAATTAGTTAATCCATAAAACGACAGTATTTTTGAATTTATGAAGGAATTTTTGCATTGTTTAATTAACAACATCTATATTTCTACTAACTAGTAAGAAACTCTCTAAGTAATTTCTTTCTATAGGAATAGCATTAGATCTGATTAATCTGTTTATCATTAATACAGAAATGTAAACTAAGTAAAGAAAGCGAGTTTCCATTGATTTGTTGCTAATAAAGAGTATTATAGAGTCAAGCAATTCTCCCTTGATATTAAAATCTAAATGTTTTATATACAGGGGATGAGTGACAACCAAAACTAAATATATTACTTTTTCTTGGAATCTTACTTGTGAGTTAAAAATTCATTTATAAAATGTGAAATTAATTAATAAGTTGTTATTTAAATTAAAATCTGATGGCTAAACTTTCAAAATTCAATGTCTTGTGATATTTAGTGACAATAAATTGAAATGTGTTACTTTTTAATCTTATAAATAGTTACTATATTTCAAAAATCAAGGACAATATAAATTATTAAAAAGAATTTGTTGCTGTCATCAGACTATCATTTACTTGAGAATATCTCTAATGCAAAACAAGATTTTTGTTTTTCTTTATAAATGAGAGTTCAATGGTATTTAATATCATTTAATAGAAATATTGTCCAATTCTTTATTGACTTAATTTCTAAATTTTATCTGAATTTTTAATCTAATACTCTGTTTTCATGGATATGCTTCAGACACTTTACTTCTATAAGACACTTGAGGGTTGCGATTTCATGTATGTGTCTTAAGACAGTTTGAAATATAAATATTTATAACTGTTGACGTCATATCAAAATCGATTGTGCAAATCGATATCGATAGACAGTTATTTGTTTGTTTGTAAACATGGATTTATTTATATCCGATTAACGATCGTCAATATCGATATTTTGTTTTAAGTTACTTCTACGCCGCCTGGGTGTTTTCATGTATTGTACAACTGTCTTAAGACGGTTCTTTAAGTTGGCTTGAAATAAGACATTTACAAGTTTACTTAAATGTTTTCATGAGCATTTTGTAAGCGGCTTCATTGAGTAAACTGGCTGAAGCCTATCCATGAAAACAGCCTATTAACAATAATGGTTTGAAAACATTATTCATAAATACAA
Source organism: Liacarus xylariae (assembly GCA_034693365.1). Lineage (NCBI taxonomy): Eukaryota > Metazoa > Arthropoda > Arachnida > Sarcoptiformes > Liacaridae > Liacarus > Liacarus xylariae. The sequence continues at coordinate 11,311 of JAQFXN010000966.1, forward strand.
TTATTAAAGCTAGAGAAAAAGAGAAACTAATCAGTTTAATTTCCTAATGTATTGATATGAACACGTATTAAGGGATTAAAATTAATAGCATATTAGTAACAATATATACAAATGATAGCTATATGACTGATATCAGAGTCATATCTAGCTGAAGCGCGGGCGGTTCAACATAGGCAATATTCTTGAAACCTTAATTAAGATTAATACATGGATTAAATTAAGTCTGCATATATAACAGTAATGTATTAAATGAGAATAGAATATTGTGTATGAATGTTTTACTTTAATGCAATCATGCACAAAAGATATATCACATATTTTAAACTTTGCCCACAAACCTCATTTCTATAAGTTCAATATTTTTACAAGAAATATGTTTTTTTATCAATTTTGAATTTAAATATAAAGGCTATTTTAGATCCCAACAAACTCATAATAATATGATATATGTGTAAGATTTTCAACGTGATTCCAGGAGTCACTAATGTGCATTACAACTATTAAAGATACATTTAATAAAGTGAATTCGCTGAGAGAAGACTTGAGTTCACAAATTTTTCACCCATAATATCGTATGACAAACAGTTCGTAAACAAATTTTGTTTCACTATTAACTATTTTTAATGTTTATATATTCAACAATTCGAGACTTAATTTGTGTTTGTAATCGAAAAATGGGTTTTAAATATGAGTTTTAAACATAAAATAAGTCTCGATTGTTAGATATATAAACATTAAAAATATTTAATAGTGAAACAAAATTTGTTTACGAACTGTTTGTTATTCAGTTGTCATACGATATTATAGGGGAAATATTTGGTGGTTTAAGTCTTCACTCAGCTAATTTACTTTAGCAATGAATTTGTACAAAGGTCTTCTGATGGAAAATCCTCGATGAATTATTTTTGAATATAAAGTCTAATAAAGCTGATGAACGTTAAAGACCGTTCGCAATGATTATAAATTTAATTAACATATGAACGAGAGGCAATATTAATATAAAAACAGACATTTCTAGGAATATTTTATTGTATTTGATATTGAAATTCACATAAAATAACAACAACAACAAAATAAACACTAAAAATTTAAAACATGATTAAAAAAATCTCATTAGATGATTTCAAATTCTTCATAGTTATAATAAAGAGTAGATACAATTTACAGTAAGACCTTTCAAATTTATTACTGACTCAAATCATATAAGGTTACCTCTCTTAGATAAGTATCTCTCATTTATCTTTACATTAACATTTATAATCCTATGTCCAATTTATTACAGTCAATTTGATTTGTGATTCTTGTTTATTAAACATTTTCCCGATTGTCACAAAACTATTTCAGAGTATCAAGTTTAGCTAACAAAACAAAAGATCAAATTGAATGAGTGGTTTCATTATCGCATAGATGAACAGTGGACTGCCTACTAAAATCAAGCTAAAACTTAGGCCGGGTAGGGCTCTACACAATGACCGGAGATAAAACGTGATTCTCTGAAATTGTTTTGTGACAATCGGAAAAAGTAATTACAAAATAAACAGGAATCACAATTCAAATTGACTGTAATGCTTAATTTATATTGCATCAATTATAAATGAATAATACTAAATATAGAATTCTTTCGACATATAGCTGATTCAATTATTAAAACCTAGCTAAATTGAGAGTATTTAACATGATTCAGTGAAAAATTGATTTTTTGTTAAATAGCTATCAAAGTTTCATTTACTCCTTACTACAGCCGTCGCAAATCGAATTTGGCCTATGTTATAGTTCTTTAATTGATCCATAATCCATATTTAGTACAATATTAATGTTCATTTTTTAAACTTAAGCTTAATTAAAATTATTCAATTTTCTTCGATTTGAAAATTAAGAGCAAATATTCAAAAACTACTAAACAGTTAAAGATTATTATTTAAGACATAAAATGAATATTAATATTTGATTACATATGGATAGTATAAAAAGAATTCAGACGCGTAGCAAATTCGATTTGCAACCGCTGTATATCTAAATAAGGGTGTTTATATATGCATGGCCAATTTATTTGATTAGATTGAAGTCTAACTATATTATTGCCTTTCGTTGAGCTTATAGTTGTACCTTGCAAGAACATTTATGGCTTGAAAATAATTCAATCTAGCACAATCTTAAGCCCTACGATATATTTGTGTTAAAAGTAAAGTAAAAACAAATAACTGTATATCAAATAAATTTATGAATTTTTCTTACTTTTAAATCTGCTTTTGAACAACAGGCACATTCCAACTATGATAAAGAAGCCGAATGAAATAATAAATACATTCACATTGTTGTTATTGCCTTTGATACCAATTTGAGGAATCACATCTCGAGAATTGCGCACATTATTAAACATGTTAATTGAATGTTTTGGCATAAAATTATTAATGTCGAAGAAAGACATTGTTGGAATTTAAGCGCATGTAAGTGTTGGTGAGTTTGACAAAAATTGTTGAACTGATATTAAATAGGAATACAACTACATTCGGCTTAAATAGCAAAATATTGACAATTTTTAGAATGCTTTCAAACTGATGTATTTGTAAACTTCAGCCTATTTAATTATTTAAAGAATTTGTTCTGGTTAATTCTATTAGATAATAATTTACTCGATATTTATTTAGTCATAAATTCTTCTAATAATAATATTGTTAGTCAGTTATAATTATCACTACAACATAGTATTTGGAATTAAATTCAATTAACTTTTTGTTCTAATCATATCAATAAATGTAAATATGTTTATGGCCAGGGATGGGCGAAGGGAGGTACAGCCCGAATACACAGATTAGGAAAAATCTTTAACATTAGTCTATGGGAGGGGTAGTCGATTGGACATAAATACTGGCTAAACTACAGATACCCTACACTGTCTTTGTCCGCAAAGCTTTACACGGGTTACGGCATAAATTAATCATGTTTCATTAGTAATTAAAATATCGGAAGTTTAAGTTGTAATAAATGTATTTGAAAAAAAATTTCGCCAAGATACATATAATTCTAATGATTTTATTTTTGCTATTTTATTATGTTTGCAAATTAGACAAAGAAATTTTAATTCCTTCTGCATATAATGAATAGTTTAATCATCAAACCAATGATTAATTTAGAATCTATTTGATAATTATTTTAACAAAATAATAATTAAATGATCTCTTCTTGCTAAATATATTATTTCAATTTCTATTACTCATATAATAGATATTCAAGCCTTGAGCATTAAAGAGAGCCCTTAAATGTTTCTGAACAAATGCTTACATTCCATAATGTTCTAACCAATGGCCACCAATTTCGATATTATTATCTATAATATACTTTTAAATCATAAAGCTTAAGGAATAGAAATATGGTTCCATGCAAAATTATGTGCCATTTTACAGCATCTTTCTGATGAGATTGGTCAAAATAGAAAATTCGAGATTCAAAAATCCTAGTTTATCTGTATACATGAGGATAACTCAGAAATTCACGGCTGTTGGTTATAACATTTTAAACTAGGTGTTGCTAAGTCTTAAACAGATAAAGAGAGGGAATTTCATGAAACGGTATATCCAATCACAAAATATAAAAATGCACGGGGGAATAGGTAAGGTGAAAATTCAATTTTTTTTGCCTGTGGCGCAAAATGTTAGAGGGTATTTTGCAAAACTTCAAATCCAGGTGGGAAATTTAGACTATAGTTATCCCTGCGACCACTGTTAGAGACGTTTTATAGGCTAACAATTCAATGTAGAGACAAATATAATATGAAATGTTTGAGAATTTTGTCATATTCTATTCTACTATCATATGTCTATTGATAATTGACAAGATTAAAGTTTACGCCAATGTAATAAATAACGGGTTTAATAGTTGCAAATTCACATGGAGCATTCCAGGATCTACTTCTTTTGCCTATGCCTATCTAGAAAGTTTATTTTAAAAATTAACAATATACTTTGAAATAATTTCAGTTTTTGCGTTAAATACTGTTAATTTTTTTCAAAACCTTCAGTGGAGAAAATTTAAAATAAATCGCTAATAGATTAACTTCTTAGGGTTTAGTTTTATTTTTTATTATATTATTATTCCATGATCGAGAGCCTAATTTCAATATCAAATAAATTCAAATAAAAAACTTTTTTAAGAGATTCTATCAATGACTAACAGCTCATTTCAAGCTAACATTTGGCAAACGTTCAATGATTAATAAAATATAATAATATAATACCAAACATTAATTGTTTGATGTATTATAGATACTGTTTAAATTTGTCTCCAATTTATATAAATTTTTGATAAAAAGTGCTTTTGGTTTAAAACAGTCACTATTTCATTGACTTACTATAACATGTATTGGATTTTGAAAAATCATAAATATTGCATTGTATTTCATTTATATATCATTAGTAAGGCAAGTATTTTATACATTCTAAATTATTCATAAAGTTACCAATTAGTATGAGCATTCTACAGTATATATTCAAATAAAGTATTCATTATCAACAGTGAGCAATCAGATGTTTATATTAATTAATATATTTTTTGGAATTTTGATTATTTTATTGTATTCCTATTTACAAACATCGACAGGAAATATTTGAAGAGGATATTATTAATTTTACTAAGCTTAAATTGCTAATAAGACTTATTCCGCACAGTTATACAGTCATTATAAAATGATGTAGTTGTTTATCAATCTATTTTAATATATTTATTTAATAAAGTTATAGGAACAAATTTTTAAATTACATTGAATTATTAAACTAACAATGAGGGTCTGTCTGACGTCTACGGAGTTGAATGATTTAACTAATATGATTTGATAGCATATTGAATGAAAATAATAACCTGTGAATATTTTTTGCAATTACGAAGGTTTAGAGGAATAATGAGGGTTTGAAATTATAAAATTAGAGCAAATTAGCTCACTGTTGAGCTGACACAGTTATCCGAATTACATATTATATACATCGTTGGAAAGCTTGTGGAATGTAGAATCAAATAATCATAAAATAATTCTTCTATTAATGGCCAGATGCGACCTGATGCTGACGGTAATGGTCAGGGCAGTGTCATAAGCCTTTCAACTTGTCTTGGTGTAAGCTTTTCAACGATATATATTTTAGGTGAATCGGATAACAGGTTGAGCTATACTGTACGCTAATTTGTTCAAATTTTTTAATTTCAAACCCTCATTATTCCCCTAAACCTTCGTAATTGCAAAAAATATTCACAGGTTATTATTTTTATTCAATATGCTATTAAACAGTATTAGTTAATTCATTCAACTCTGTAGACGTCAGACAGTCCCCCATGGTTAGATAAAAACATTTATATATTCAGTTTAAAAATAATTTGTCAATTATGCATATATTATATTATTTCAGTAAATGTACTGTACTATGCCCTGATGAATAGAGTCCCATTTCTCTCTGGAAAGAAACTTCATGACAATGTTTCATTCATCAAAAAGACATTTCAAATTATTAGTGGTATTTACTGATATCAGTAAAGAAAGCTTAAAGAATTAAACATGAATAAGGAGTTAATAGTTTAATAGGTTTAGAAATGAATATAAATCATCATTTTTTCATAAATAAAAGTTGAAATATTATTTTCCAGACATTATAAATGCAAATTCACATTTCACTCATTTACTCTTTCATTCTTTGACTCACTTATAATAATATATTCGACCATTACTTGAATGAAATTCATTTCAAAATCATTTTTATTCTTTCATATGATTATTAAACAGTGATTAGTGATTCTAATGAATGAAAAGTTCGATTGATTTAAGTAATACTATTGAAAATCAAAATTTATATTTAATTCAATCGTGTTTTTATGAATATCAATCAACTTTGCGATTGTTTTGATGCGATTACTAAAAACAAATTCTGAATTTTTATTAAATATAGTAAAAAACAATATTACTTTACAGACTCTTTACTTGAATAAAAAATACAATCAAAAAATGAAATAAAATAATTTAAATAATTAAAATTAAAATAAAATAAAGTTTAAGAAAACTCATATTTTATGAGAAAATTTTAGATTCTCTTCTGTAAAGTTAATTAATTAAAACTCATTTCTAATTGTTATCTTAATAACAAAATTCTTATT
>JAQFXN010000967.1:0-17433 GCA_034693365.1 Liacarus xylariae
CTTTTATACTAATATTTCTAAATTCATTTCAAAGTTTATTTTATTTGAATAAAACGTTTTTTATAACAAGGCCTGTCCATATAGTTTGGAGATTTTTCAGATTTGAGCGGTTTATTTGGTTAACTATATTTTCATTTCATTATACCCATGATATATGTGTTTACATGTATTACATGTAAAATTAAACTTCACAAAATTAATCCTTATTATATGATTCGCGTAGTTCAATTTATCTGGGATAAACATGTATTTAAATATTTATCCTGGCTTTAACGATAATTGTAATAAGATATTATAACTGTTTTAATTAAATGTTCCCCCATATAAGATAAGTAAAAGCATGGTACAAAGACACTTATAAGAGCTCAAAATCATACATGATATATGGTGTGGTACTTTGTTATTATAAAATTTATGACATTATAATTGTTATTATAAATGACATAATTTAAAAGAATTTAATATTAAAGATTTTTATTTGAACTCAGTATAGTAATTTTTTTAAGCATAAATCTTTCTTCAAAATAGATGATTTGGTATTGAACGCTATAGAAAGTCTTGGACAAATAAAAATACAAATATTCTGTAGAGTTTTTATTCTATCCACATGTTCTCCAAAATTAATATTCGGTTTTAGCTTAAACCTAAATAATAAAATTGAACCTTTAAATAGTTTTTGAGTCAGTAATTCTCAATTTCCATTTAATAGAAAATTCCTTCATTTTATTTAAGTTTGAGCCTTAAAAATTTGAAGACTAATATTGGAATACATATGAATAGTATAAAAACTTGCAGTCCATGTGCATTTATATTTGTCCAAGACTTTATAGACCGGAAACACTATTTAATTATCTTATTGTCAAGCAAGATTAATTCAATAACTCATTAAAGTAATAGTTGTATTTGTAATTTACGTAAGAAGAAGTTGTTTGAGAATCATTTGAAAATATGATAATACAAATGACAGAATAAAACAATTATAATGAACTTTAAATGCAATATTATTTAAATGATAAATTGATGTCCAGAACAATATTATTCAGAATTGATTATATTTATAATCTATTACCTAATATTAAACAAAGAGGTTTCCAATAAGGGTAAATCAATTTTTCGCATAAAAATAATAAAATAATAGGTTTTTATTTCTGTTAAAACAAAATATAGAATAGTTAAAGAATATTCTGTTCACTTAAATATATTTACATTAAATTCAGTTCTCATTAATTCTATTAATATTACTAAATAAATGTTAATTTTAATAAACTCTATATTAGTATAAATTAAAAAGTTGTTATGAATTATAAAACAATAAAAAATATTGTAAAATCACTTTTATTTGTCTTTATTGTCGATTCTTTGTTCAGTCATTTGAATGTCAATTGTTTTATGTTTTTTCCAAAATAATTCTGAAAATTTGATTCCATTGTATTTGATTATATAAAATATAGCAAATATAGTTCCAAATACTATGAGTGCCGGCCCTATAATAACTGTCAACTTTCTCATTACTGACCACTCGTTATGTGGTTTTGATGGCAAACCCATTCCTAAACTTGAAGTCGTAGTCGATGTATAGATAATTGTTGTGATCATTGACTCAATACTATTAAATGAATCAGAATTTATAGTTATATTTTGATTATTTGTTGATTCAGTAGTATTAGTAATATTTATATTAGTTGTGATTCTTTCTGTCGATTTGTTCTCTTCTGTTATAATAATTGATGAATTAAATGGTAAAACTGTTTCCACATTTGAGTCTAACAAAAGACTATTTATTGAAGAATTGTCTGATAATTCTGTTGTATTGCTCATAGAATTGAATGGATAATATTCTCTATGTTTAATCAATAATCTTGCCAGTTTTATAGATTTAGAATCCAAAAAGTTTGTCTGAATATTTATTTTTTGACAGAAAAAGTTGTTACGTTTGTCACAATCTCTTGAAATGATTTTATTTTTCTCCACATTTAGAGCAATACATAAATGTTCAATTTCATTCTGGTGATCCACATTTTCATAATAAACATGTGTGTTGTAAACACGTCTGGTGAAATTGGTGTTGACAGCACTACTAGAATCCAACCAGATATATTTGTACTTAGAATTTTTGGCTAAATTCCTGATCCAATTATTTGTTTCAATGCTGTGAATCGCTATTAATTTTGATTTATGTTTAAGACAAGTAGTTTCTGCGTCTTTCCAATTGAGTTGATTTAAATTTGATTGAATACACGAGTTATCAATTATTGAGTCTTTTGTAGTACATTTGCTATAATAATTACCTGTAATATATTTATATAATAATTAATAGAGAATAATTTATAAATGAATATAACTTTATAAAGAGTTAAATTATGTGTAAAAAATTATTCATTCAAAGCAGAGCATTGACATCAATACTGCAACCATTTATCAGTAGTAATATTGATGTTAACCACAAAGGGATTTCAAATTGTTTATGAATTTATAGTAGGATTTTATTACATAAATATTTTATATATTAGTATTGTATTTAATATTGATTGATTGTATGATTTTTTTGAGAAAAATCTGGTAATAAAATTAGTTCATTACTAAATTCTTAAAGTAATCAACAACACATATTAATAGTCATATATTTTAGCGTGAAATATCTTTTGTAACATGTTGATTTTTATAATTATTTTGCGGTTTTGGACCAATTTCACTTTATGATAATTATCATTGATTATTTGACTATTAATATATTAAAAAAGAATAATTCAATTTTATTTGTTTTGCTAACCTTTTGAATAATCGATCGAAAAATTTAAAAATAAAATACCAGAATATAATTGCAAAAGTCGAAACATTTTTTCGGTTTGAAATGTTAACAATTGGTTAAAAAGAATTTCAAAAATTCATCCATTTATTTATTTAACTACTGAAATGAAGTAAATTATAAATACGTTTTACAATATCATTACTCAATAAAGTTTGAGTGAATATATTCTGAGATTAAATCTTTTGTTTGATTATCTTTTCAGATATGCATTGGTCTGATAAAAGTGCTTTCAAAATGAATACTAAACTTCTATTATATTTCAGTACTGTATCATATTTTCATTATTGAACTAATAATTTAATGTTCAATTCCAAGTTTTTTAAATAAAAGCAACAACTTTTAAGAATAAAGATTTCATGAAAATAATGCAAGGTCATTGTTAAAGTTAGAAAAGTTTACACATATAAAAAGTACCTGTATTTCTGCTATAATTTATACCTAATATAAGAAACATTTGCTTATTTTGTTTTATATCTAACTCCCTTGTTGTTTCATTTCAAGGTGATTTTGGTTGAATAAGCATGATTATTTTTATATACTCTACAACTTTTAATCATTGAATTTCAGTTTTATTTGATTCAATAGAAACAACAAAACAAATAATTAATTTAAAGTTCTAAACAGTAATTCATTTCAATGTCAAATAATACTATTTTACATAAATATTTTGTGTAATGCGTTTCATAAAACTAATGAATTTCTATAATTTCAATAATAACTTATATATTATATGAAAATTATTTCACTAATTAACACGAAATACAGTATTTAGAGTACGAATAGTTCACATAATAATTTTTTAAAATCTAACTAGTTAAATCCTATGTTTAGTTCTAAAATATAGATAATAAGAATATTCTTTTAAGAATTCACCCTAATATAAATTGACCCCAAGTGAAAATACCATTTCGATAATTATTATAAAAAATGTCTAAAAGTATTAAAATTATTAAATATTTAATTATATATGTTCAATATGAAAGGGGTGTGTTGTGCTATATTAACCAAAACTGTCAGTGACACTATTATTATATAAGTTATATAAAACATGAATTTAGCATTTCCTCATTTTAATTATTTAAACTAAAACTAACCCATGCTTTTCTAACATTTAGTCACATTTAGACTAAAAATAATATTATATCGAATTATTTCTATAATCATCTACTAATGAAAAAAGCCATACAATAGAATATCTCAAAAATAAATTATTTTCATTAACACATTTAAACGATCACAGAATAGCAATGAAAAATCAAAGGCTCTATAATAACCAGAGCATGGAAAGTCAACTGTCATAACTATTTTATCGGTAAATAGATTTATCTTATCATCTTAGGAGTCAAGATCTTGACGAATCGTATGTAAGAGTAATTTAGTGAAGTTTAATTTTAACTATAACTAACTATTAAATAGGCTATCAACTGTTTTAACAAAATATAACTATTATAACTAAATATAATTGTATTTATTAAAGAATAAGAATCGAAAAATTCATTAATTGTATTTTTGATGATGCAGAAAAGATCACAAAAGAGCAAATAAATATTTTATTTATAATTCATCAGTATTAAATTTTTAGAATCAATAAACTTTTAGTCTTTATAATAATTAATAATTTATTTATTGAATTCAAGAACATGTCTTAAATAATACAAAAGATTATAAATACAATTCTAATTTGTTTACAAAACTTCTGTAAGATTATGCTTAGAATTCTATGATAAATATTAGAATTGGGATGTGCAATGAGGTGTATAGACAAAATATCTCCTGTGATGAAGAGAAATGAGGTCCTACATCATTTTGGCAAACAATTTTAGCATATATGGCGCCGAAGGTGTTGATTTTGGAATATTCTGTGAAATTGCATCTAAATTCTATGGATGTCCAGAGGGGGTCCCGCCCAGAATACCGCCTATGGCATTTTGGCCGGATACTCCCAATGCTCTCCACGAGGTACCCCTGCCCTCCTAGGACAGGCATATGACTTTTTTGCATTTTCACGATGTGTAGGATATATTGTAGTGTTTTCCACTCAGAGAGTGCCAAACACCTTAGAGTTAAAATATGACCGAGATAATAAATTCATGGTACTTTTCACATCATTTAGAGAGGTCATTCAGATGAGTGTATTTTAGGAACCCTTCTATTTTGTCCTTTTGTATTTGAAATTTTTAAAAAAATATTCCTCGCTGATCGATCTCCTAAAATAATGTCTAACTTAAGGTACTTAAGTTAATTATTTCGGCGATATCTCAACTCTAAAGTGCTTTTTTGCACTTTCTGAGTCTGACTACCCCTGTATATTGGTTATACCCCGCTACCTGCCCATGATTTATACAGGAGGCTAGGTTTAGGTCAAGGCTCATAGAGTCCAGGCCAAGGTCCAAGCCCAGGCTTCTGATATTTTTATAGGGGAGGCCCAGGCACGTGGTTTTCAAGCCTGTGCTCATCACTACTTATCTGTAATAAATTATTTGTAAATGCTCGAAATGTGTTTATTTAATGATTTGAAATACAAAACTATAATAACTAAAAGAAGTAAAATATTGCTTAAAATTTGTTTATTTATGAGATTTTTTAAAATTCAACACTCATTGAAAATACTGAAATATTTCTAATTTTAGGTATATTTTACACTAAATGTTATATAATTTAAATGTCTAATATGTATAATACAAATTAAAACAAATTTGAAAATGGTAAAATCGTAGTTTCAAGTAATTTAAGTTTTATTTTACTATAATTAATGTCATAGGATTCTAAATTATTCAATAATTACACTTTTAAACTGATATATAGCTTATTATTTGATTTTCAAGAGAATCTTAACAATAAAAAAAATGAATGACTATTTACTTAACTACTCTATAGTCGTTTTGCATAACTATTATAGTGACTATTCGGGTCCGATAAATAACTATCTCTCCAATGCTCTGATAATAACTAAATTGCTTTGACTGTATTACGTCATGCAATACCTAAATACAGATTCGTTTGATTCAATGCAAACTCAATGCAAACTAATCACTTGATTGGTAACAAAAAAAAGAGAGACTAGAAATGAGAAATATTTGTATTACAGAGACGTTTGAAAACATTGCAAAACTCAAGTATTGATAGGAAAACAAAATAACAGTTAAACGACTGACAAATCATAAGTGAATTAAATGCTTATTCAATGAGAGGACACAACACAGAGAGTGAGAGAGAGAGTGAAAAATGTGACGATTTGTGTGTCGTTTAAACCGATTTTCAAAACTATATTATTATCTAATTATCCATTGATTGTAATCAGTGTTTCATTTGATAACATATTAATATTTAAAGACATGGATTCAAACAGTAGTGAAGATAACGTCAATAAAACCAATAATAATAATGAAAACACAAATCAATTGCTAAATGATATCAATTGTAATAATAATGAAAATAAATCGCAAAACGGTTTGTAATTTACTATTGATTTTCGGTTTTTATCAATGAAAGTCATAAATATTGTGTCAAATAATTATTGATTTTTAAACATTTTCTGACATTTTATTGTTTTGTTTTTGGTTTTCAATTGTTTTATCAGTTGTTTTGCTTTTGTTTTAAATTTAATTAAAATGTCATTCATTTTGATGTTTACATGAATTTTAAGTTTATTTTAATTGAATTGTTTTGTAATCTTCAGAAACATTGCCGCAAATGGTGTCCAATAGTGAGGACAACTCAACGCAATCGCAAACTTCAGAAACGGATTCACAATCCATGTCCTCGTCGTCCAACTCAAGTGCAACGCCGGCGCCGACAACAGCAGGCGATAGTCAATCGACACAACGGACACCACCGCTGCGACAACGGGTGACATACATGGGCTGCGCCGCCATTAATGCCCCCCGAAGTGAGAATGAGATACAGAGAAATATGGCTATACTTAACGACAGTCCCTCTGCGATGGAAATCACACTAATTGTGCCAAAATGTCCCGAAGAATGTGTTCAGATGTTGGAGACTGTGCTCGAGTCGAACGATGACAGTACCGGTGCTGTCGGTGACAAACAGTCGCACGATAACGAGAAGCAGAAACTGATGGGTCAGTTCCCGATCTCACGGATTATATTCTGCGCCAGAGGTAAACAGGAGTCGAATGAACGCAACTGTTTTGCATTCACTGCATCTCATGGCTCGACCTTCGAGTCCGGTGTCATTCAGTGTCATGTATTCAGGTGTCAGTCCACTGAAGTGGTCGCAGCTATACTTCACGCCTTTGGACTCGCATTCAGGTATTCAATGGTTTTATTTGTGAATTTTGTTTTTAATTCATTTAATCTTCGATTGTCTTCAGTCAACGATTCAAAGCAAAACCTCTTGAGTTTAGTGTCAAATAAAACCGAATTATTTTTTTTTCTCCCCAAAATATAAATATTAATAAAATATTCATTTAAATTATTCCCAATAAAGACGTGTTCCGCCAAATAATACTAATCAAGACATTACTGTTCTCATTGAGTCGGGCCTTGAGATCAAAGAGGACACAACCGATGGAAAGACAATTGTGTGTCCGCGCGATAAGGAGTGCTTCAAATTCAAGACAAACATTGAGAAAAAGATTTGTATCGCAATATTCCAGGACATGACTCAATCCAGAGTTAATCTAAATGTTGAGAAATGTTTTGGAATGCTTTTATCCCCAGGTATTCAATCATATGATTGATTATTCATTTGTTTCTATAATTTATTTTTTAGCTAAGAATAGATTATTTTTATAGTCATTTTAATATTTGTTTATTATTTTAGTCTCTCTTTGAAATGAAATGATTTAGCGGTTTATCACATCTTCTGTGTAATCAAACAGTGAATCACTTGATTTGAGAATAACTTTCGGTTTTATTTTTATTGTCTATTCATTACTCGAGTTATTCAATAATTTATTGTTTTATTTACTTTTGAAGTACTCTTACATTGATTTTAAATTTATTCAAAAATATTTTAATCATTTGATTCATTCGTTTCTAAATTAATATTTTTATTCTTTTAAACAAAAGGTCGAAATATTAAGAACTCAGATATGGTTCCGATCGGTCTCTTATCGATGACTAGACATTCAGTGGCCACAGACAACACCGGCCGCAAACTCGTGACTCAATGGCAAATAATCGGTTCGTGGAATCCAAGCGAACCCTTATTCGAAGTACTCAATACAGAGACGGCCAGAGATACCAGAGTTTACTTCACTATTGCTGTCGATTTGGTGGTCACCGGCATTCGAGAACCCGTGCGCTTTGTGTTCGAAGCAAAGGCTAAAATAGTGAACAGTTCGGCCGCAGACAAGTTCTGGATTAATATACCGGCGCTGAGTAAAGGCAAACCACTTCAGGAACAATTTCATGTACAGCTCAGGGAAAAGACTAACTCTGAACCGAACGCCCGGTTCGATGTCATCTCATGTTTTTCTACCACACAATTGTCACATCAGAGACACAAACTGGCGCTTAGGCTCAGACACGACGGCGACAGAAGGAATAGCCATCGGAGTTCAGTTACATCATTGCCCACCCCTTCCAATGATGAAAGTGAAGACAATGACGAACCACTTCCGAGTGGAACCGGTGTTGTGAGCAAAGAATGTTCACAGAGTGAACTCGAAGGTAAGCATTGAATGCTTTAGTTTTAGTTTAATTTAAAAATTTTATGCATTTTTTTTGTTGTAAAGGCTGGTCTGAAATACTAAACAAATGGCACCAAAATCTATCGCAAAGACCCCGATATGTGCAGACACTGGTCAGACGGGGTATACCCGAAGCACTTCGAGGCGAAGTGTGGCAGCTATTGGCCGGTTGTCAGGACGAGACCAGTCTTATGGAACAGTACAAAGTGTTGATTACACGGGAATCGCCGTATGAAAAGTACATCGAAAGGGATATTAACCGCACTTTTCCGGCGCACGAATTCTTTAAAGAGTCCGGTTCTTTAGGTATGTCTTAAATAAATTTATTTATTTAATGTTTTAACTATTTTTATTCTTATCTTTTAATTAAATATATATTCTGTAATTGACTTAAATCCGATTCTATAAATAGAAAATATTTAGATCTCTTCTAACGATTAGTTTGTCTTTAATACAAAGTAATCGTTAATTAAAATCTTAACGAATGTTGTTTTGGTCTTTAGTGCGCATATAGTAGTTGTCATTAAGAATATTCTATTATAGCATTGAATCTAAACCTCAATACAGTACAGTGTAGTTTTGTTAATGTCTGAACTTATGTGTGTCAGCACTGGTGCTTATTCCTGTGCACAGATCGACAATATTGCTCCAATCCATTTGAAATATTGATGACTTTTTAAATTATTTCACAAGAATATCACCGAATATATGGTGTTATCTATAATTGAAATACAAGTGCTTTATTAATTTTATAGATAGCTTGAGATAATTGTTTAATTATTTGCTATTAATAATTAATTTCCGAAACTCGAAAAGAATATTTGGAATATTTCCAGAATTTCTTTCCCTAATTATTAAACAGATATCAGAAAACATGATATCGTTTTCATACATTTGTAAACCCAGACATGTGTTTTGTATTGAGGGTAATGTTAATGTTTGAAGATTTTTGTTTTTATTCTACTTTAAAACTACTGAAACCATAGAACTGATTCTCAAACCTTGTTTTGTAATCTTTAATGACTGGACATTTAGTTTACTCAGTGCTTGTATACAAACAATTTCGCTAATTATAGACTCAATTTCTATTAATCTCTTCTATAGTATTAATACTATTAATGGTTGGTTTGTTTGCGAATATAATTATCGCAACAAAAAAACATCTCAAATATCAGTCGAAAATCAGTTCAAATATAAACAAACCCTCAAAATGAATAATACTTTTATTTCAAAAGAAAACAAAACACTTACTATTGAAGCACAAAATCTCTGTTCAATCATTGCATTTCATGAATGAGTTTTTATAATTAGGGTAATTGAGTCATAAAAATGATAACATATTATATTACCATAATTTATCACAAAATTTAACATTAAGTCGTGTCCCAGTGTTGTCGGACATTAAGTTTCGCTAATAATTAATAACTTGATTAACAAATAATGAAATTTATTCAATTCATAGAAAGTATCTTAAATTCAGTTTGCCTTCAATTTGTGTGCATTTTCTAAAATAAGTACTAATTAAAGTAAATTATTTTAAGCTTTAATTATTTTTGTAATTCCAAACACTTTTGTATATCTCAGGTCAGGACTCACTGTTCAAGTTATGCAAATCCTATTCGAATTACGACACAGAGATCGGCTACTGTCAGGGCCTATCCTTTCTAATCGCAGCCCTACTTCTCCATATGCCCGAAGAGCAGGCTTTTTGTGTTTTGGCCAAAATTATGAATGAATACGGTTTAAGAAATCTGTTCCGAAACGGTTTCGAAGAACTTCAGTGCAAATTCTATCAATTGGAACGAGCGATGGATAACCTAATGCCTGAACTCTATTCCCATTTCGCAGATTTGGGTATAAATGAACTTTTGTTTATTACACTTCTGTCCGCTAATACCTATTGTATGGAACAGGTGTTGAGGCGCATATGTATGCCTCGCAATGGTTTCTAACCTTATTTACCGCCAAATTCCCGCTTCACGTGGTTTTTCCCATTTTGGACCTGTTTTTATTGGACCGAATGGACACTATATTTCAAGTGGCGCTCGCATTGCTCTCTATTTCTAAAAAGGACTTATTGACCCTCGACTTCGAAGGTGTTCTCAAATATTTTCGCGTATCTCTGCCTAAAAAGTTTCGAACCGAAGAAAATGGAAAATTACTGTTGAAAACAGCCGTTTCTATCAAAATAAAGGTTCTGTAATATAATTGAATTTAAAAGAACACAAAAATTTATTTTTGTTTTATAGTCTATAAGACTATAAATTATATATAACCGAAGTCTTATCTGAATTCAGTTTTTATTCAAATTTTTTCTTTTTACAGAAACTAAAGAAATACGAAAAAGAATATCAAATATGGAAGGAATCGACAAAAGTTGAGAATCCAGTGGAACGTCTGGAAAATGAAAACAAGAGATTAATTGATTCGACGATGAGATTGGAACAGGAAAACGACGATTTGGCACAAGAATTGTTGACCACATGTAACTCAAAGATCAAATTGCGTTCAGAATTAGATAAATTCGAAGACAAATCAGAAACACTTAGCTCTGAATTATTGGCCACAAGAGTACTGCTCGTGGAGGTCGAGGACGAGAAGAAGAGATTAGAAGATGAGGTCAAGTGTTTGAAAGTGAGTCAACTATTTTAAGATTCAAATTAAATGAGATTTTTGTAATAAATTCCAATATTTGATGCACTGAATAGGAGATGTGTCGGCGCGAACTGGAACGGGCAGAACTGGAAATCGCACGCAATGCCAAAATCATATTAGAATACAAACACATTTGTTCTCAAATGCAAACACGTTTTGAATCGGAACAGAAATCTTCGAGAGAGTCGTTGGAAAATATCTTAGAGAAAGTGAAGGCCTGTGAACGCTGTGCACACGTACTCAATGCCAATAATATAAATAATAAAGAACTTAATGGCGAAAACCAACACAACACTAATGATTGTCTTAATGGCGGCACAAATCTATTGCAGCAGAAAATCGATGACTTGGAGTCGGAATTAGTTAAAGCAAAAGTAGCTTTGGTTGACGCCGAGTGCAGGAATGAGGTATCTGTGCTTTATACTTCTTACCAATTAATTATAAATAGTTTTATTCATTTCATATTTGAATTATTCATTAGTTTTTTTTATTGTTAATTTACTTTCAAATAAAAATCTCTTTAAAATTGAGTTAATTTTTAAAAATTCTTAGCATTAGATCTACCGGTAATGGACTGAAAGTACCGATGATTTTAGTAAAAAGATGTTATAATTTAATATTTTCTTACCGTATATTTGTCTCAGTGTAGAGATACTCTAAAATACTGTTTTGAGTTATAAATTATGTAATTTATGTCATCTTTTTTATTGCATCCGAAGTTTGCTTTACAAGTCTTCTATTAATAATTCAGAAAACTTTTCACTTTTAATGTCAAAAAATTTCAGAGAACTCAAAGAATTTAATGATTCTCTATATTCAAAAAAATTTTAGAAAAAAATATTAGAAAAATCAATAATTTTTCAGAATATTCTTTATTTTATATTTATTTTTTATTAAATTGATTTCAAGTGTTTGTATTAAATGTAAAAATGTTTTTGCTTTGATTATAACTTTTTATTTAATTTTGAATATATTTTTTTATTGAGAATACAATTCAAACAATCAAATTAAAAGTTTTTATTTCATTAAAATTATTATTTAAAACTTTGAAGCGATTTCCAGAACTTTATATATAAAATAAATTTGGTTATCGAGGTATGCCAGGGATGTCTAGACTTGAAAATGTCAGGGGGTATTCAGAGAGCTTAGTGGGGAGTGGGGTTATACTTCGAAAAACTTCGCTCAGCAGAACAGGTAGTTATAGGAGCGCAGGAATGGCAGAAAAGTGTTTGATTGCCTTCAGAACCGGTACTTATTTCTCGAATAATAATTACTAAAAAGTTTTATACAATGAATACATTTGTATTAGTTTTACACAAATTTAGTTTATTTTAATAAAAACTTTTAATTTTATTATTCGTTTAGGAATTGATATTACAATTAAATGTCGCGCAAACAGAGATAACACATATAAAGACACAAAACGATGAATCGAAGAACACATGGCTTTCGAAGACATTGTCGTCTATAAGAGAAGCGGCGAAACCGACAAAACAAAGCGAACACCACTCCATTCAGAATAATAACCACTCGACGACACCATTAAGTCGAGACAATAGTAGAGATTTTGTTAATAATTAGTGTTTAATATATTTATTTAAAATAAAAGCTAATATTTAGAGATTTTTATTAACGAGTCTTAACTCGAAAAGCAATTATAATTCAAAAAACAATTCAATATTTCAGACATTCCTTCTATTGCTATCAAACTCTTGACATTTTTCTGAACTTTTTATTATTTTTAAACAATTTGTTTCTAATCAATGATAAACAAATCCATCCATTGCTTACAATAGTGTTCTGTTTTTTGTTATTTTGTTCTCAAATATTATAATTTTATTATTTCTTAATCAAAATAACTTATAAACTTTACTCAAATATTACGATTGATTTTTATTTATTTTTTATTATTAATCAATGTTTTATGCGAAAACATTTTTCCTAATTTATTTCCCAAAAGAATTGATTAAAAGAATAATTAATTTCGACTTCACAACCAATTTTGATACTTTAATCAAATAGTTTTCATGAATCCCATAATATCACGGCTACTGGTATTTCAGATCAATTATCAAAGCAAAAGCGAAGAAGCGGTTAGTTTTGTTAAGAAGTGGACTAATGTTCTAATTATATGAATAGCTTTTGATCCGAATTGAGATTTTTATATATAATGAAACTCTTTTTCAGATAAGATAGTGTTTATTAAATAGAGTTTTCGTTGAAATGAAACTTGAATTCCGAGAAATATTGTTTTAACAATAGTTTTGTGGTTCAACCGAATGCTTTGTCTCCCTCTCCGAGATCTGATTATTGATGGTTTCAAATGACTGATTCGGTCTCTTATTATTTGTAATTGATTTTTATGGTTAGGATCTGTCTCTCAGACACTAATTTTTTAGATTTGCTAATATTTGTCTATAAATAGCCTATAAATACATGTCTCGGTTCAGTCGAGTGGACATAATAGCTAAAGAGCTAACACACAAACTATTGTTACAAACTTTTCTTCTGTCCTTTATGTCTATCGATTTATTATTTATCTCTATTACAAATCAACACAACTCTACTCTCATTACAGCACAGAATATATGCGAAAAACAAAGGATTTTTCTTAATTCTTAAAGAATCTAAACTTTATTGTAATCTATAGATCCAAATGACAAGAGCTTAAGAATATTAGAATATTTATATAAAACAAAATGAAAATCATATGAGAATTTGAAGAAAACATTTTTAGATAATATAAAAAACCATTAAATACAAGATTTGTAGTAATGTTTAGCCAATCGATGAATTACTAGTCAGTCATTGAAAATCTACTAAACGCTCCACTATTTCGCTGTTTTTTATGTTTGCTATAAATTGATTGATAAAATCGATTTTTTCTAAAAAAGATTATTAAAATCAAAAAATTTTTGACTGATTTATTTTTTTAAACATATTTTTTTCTTATAATTTATATATTAATTAAAATTTCCTTTAATTGTAATGAATTTTGTCACATATAATATGTTTGTTAATTGCTTTATCATATCTTTTTTGACGAAAAACCATTAGAAAAATATTTCACAGAATATACAAAAGTTCTATAATAATTGATTTTTTCCCTAAATTACTATACGATAGGTAAATGTGCTTAAGGTTATGCATAAATAAAAAGTAAAATAAAAGGAGAAAAACATGTTTTTAAAAGATTTTAAAATCTTTATAAAAATTGAATAATAATAAAAATAATGTATAGTTTTGTTTAGTTTTAAAGGAAAAAATAAAAATCCAAATATTATATAACAAATACAACTTTTTATTTCTGATTCAAAAACTTTTTACTTTAAGCTAAAGGAATACAATCAATACAAAAGCGAAAAATAAAAGAAAAATTAATACAAATATTTTTATTTTTGTTTTGTTTTATTTATAATATTAATGCGATTTTTATATTCATTATTATGTATTAAATGCAATATTCTTTTCACACGTTTTTTGAGCAGAAAAACAGCTATAGTTTTGATAAGAGATTAAAGAATATATTAAAATAACAACTTTTTTCTACACATTAAATGCCATAATTATAGACATTTTGTTTTATTTCTACTCACAAAAAAAATCTTATCATTTGTTTTATATTATTTCGAATAAAATATACATTTTTGGTAATAACTTATTTTTGAAATACAATTCTCTCATCGAATGTAATAAAATTCTTGATATTCTGAACACAATTTTCATCCTATAGTTAAATAATGTCTTTTGGTATTCAATTCCCAATCAATATATGTTTGGATAAGTATTTGTGTCAATATTTGTAATGTAATGCAAATGACGACAATTATTATCCGTTGGACTGACTTCTGAATTCTGGTTCTGTTGGACAACCGGTGCTGTTTTGCTGCGCTTCAGACAACAACACAGGGATATCAATATAAATAACGCCAATACTGTTATATATAGCCAAAGCAATACTCCCAGACCTAAGATTACCGGACTATTGGATGTATAGCCGCTAGTCATCTCCTTTTGACAAACTTATTGCCTGTACTTTATTTTACAATTATTTAGTTAAAAGCAATTATTTTACTTTAATTGAATTATAATAATATTGAGTTCAGATAACAAATTAGTTTATGTCTTATTTGTTGAAATTGAATCCAATGCTTAATGTTTAGCAATAGTTTCTTATCTCTTGTTTCGCCAAAATTGAAGAAACCATTTCGGAAAGGGTTTTGTTTTAAAAATAATTAGTCGATAATTAATTATAATCTGAATATAAAAGAGAAATCAATAAATTATGATTTTATTTACAAATTAATTAAAGAAGTTTTTTAAATTTCAAAATAATATATTCAATTTATAAATACTGAAGCGTAAAATAATTGATGCTGAATACTTTTTATACTTATACACATATAATTTAGCATCCCACCAGTCCTAACGGGAGCAATACTAGAACCTGTCATTTATTCCGTATTATTCCTCAATTTATCAATTCAGTAATGTTTTCTTACACGAACTTAACTATTTATATAAAACCAAGTATGTCGAGATGTGAGTCCAGCCCGGAATATACCCCTGGCATCTATAGACTCTCCGCGAGGTATTCCCCACCCTAGTAAGCTTTGAAGGAACGGTGCCGTAGACTCTGTTTCCTGAATATCCTGTCAAATTTTGTAAAAAATACCAGAATTTTATCAAATTACTGCTAAATTTGGTCAAATTTTGTTAAATTATTACGGAATTCATTACAATTCAACTAAATTCTGGTAAATTACATCATTTTTAGTTAAATTCTGCAAGAATATTGTATGCCCCCTGCCATTTTGAAATTACGACATCCCTGTATGAAACTCTTTTCAAAATCCTTATTATTTGTCCAACACTTTTACCATTCATTAGTTTATCGTTAGCCTAAACACAAACCATTTGTTTCTTCTATTCAAATGAACTCAAAATCTATTAAATTTTGTTTTATTACAATATTTCTACTTATGGATCAATTTATTATTTTAGACATAAAACCTGAAAAATAAAAATTATAAACTCGTTAAAATTTATTTCTGCACAGCAACTAGAATATCATTTAGTGCATTGCTTAATGATATTGTATTTGACTATCAATGACCGAAAGCTGAATCTCTATATCAAATAATTTGATTAAAATTTTTTGTTATAATGAGTTTCTATGAATGACTCACTTTTGCTTTAAAACTACAGCATTATTTAGTTGTAGTCACAGATTATTCAAATATAAAATCATTAATCCAATACAATCAGAGGTTGTATACTATGTGTGCAGAAATGAATTGTAAAGAGTTTATAAATGTGAGCTTGATTAAAAACAATTCTTGAACTTGTAAAAAAGCATTGAAACCTGTTTAATCTATATTTATTGGATGAAACAATTCAATTTGCTAATCGAAAATTTAGTTGCAATTGACTCCAGAGAATTGAAAATTAGATTCTCTCTTTCTTCTTCTCCCTCTATTATTATATGTGGGTGAAGGAGGAAAGCCATTTTACATTATTTATGTAAAATTCAATTATTCTTAGATCAGGTTTTTATCTTTCATTTTAAAAAATATATAATTTTCATTAGGGTATTTTGTCCAGGGATGTGCAGACTTGAAAATGTCAGGAGGGGAGTATTTGTTCCTGGAGAGTTTGAAGGATGGTCCAAGGGAGGGTAAAATAGCGGAATTTGCCAATTTTTAGCTAGGGGGGCGGTTTTTAAAACAAAGTCGTATTTTGACTACTAAATGTAATAAACATGTTTATAACGCTTAAAATTACTTTATGTATATTTTTTTTTAATACAAAACACATTAAGAACAATGAAATATTGCTAAAAAATGCTTTATTTGTAGTTTTTTTTAGTACAGTATCAAACAGATGAAAACTAAAGAAAATAGTGCTCAAAATGAGTATATTAATTGGATTTTATGACATATATCACGAAGTACCCCCCCCCCTCCGTGATTTTGACCGGATAAACCCTAGGACCCTTACTATGTACCCTCAATCATATCAATTTTGAGAAAAAGACGCCGAAGGTGCCGTTTATGGAATTTTCCAGCAATGTATAGAGACTTGAATATCCCATAGTATTTTGACTAGATACCCCTATAAGCTCTTCGCGAGATACCTTCCCCTAGTCAGAATTTTAAGAAATGACACCGAAAAGTTTAACTGTTTTCACTAACTATTGAGGCATTTTAAGAGAGGATGAAAATTTGCGGTTTTTTAATTGTAATCCACAAATAGGACCAAAATAAGTAAGCTGACAAAATACTAGGGTGCGCTCGAAATCCTAGGTGACAAA
>JAQFXN010000968.1:0-17427 GCA_034693365.1 Liacarus xylariae
AGAGTGAAACTGAATCATATCTACTAATACAAACTCTATAGACTTCAATGGAGTTCAATAGAGTTACAGTATTATTAGATATGATTCAGTTTCACTTTGTTATCGGATTAGAACCCATAGTTAGCAACGTTGGAGGGAATTAATAATTATAAAAAATACTGATATTTTCATTAAGCCCTCTGTGACTGATTAGTCAAATAATCTAAAACAATACAATATAATAACAGGTTGCTTTATTAGCTGGTAACATGTAAAAAAAGGGAGTTAATGACCAAATCTTTATAAATAAAATTTGATTCACTTAAAATTTATTCTAAATTAGTTAAATATTTGTGTTTAAAACATTAACAGTTTATAGGAGATTAGAAATGCTAATTCAGCTAAATGTAAAAGACATCTACAGTAACTGATAAAACTCATATTTAGAGTAATGCAAATCGCAATGTTGAAAGGATTTTAGTAGTTTTTTTTGTTAAAAATTAGTATTTAATTTATTTTCAATATATTTTTTTTCTAAATCTGAAGAAAGGATATTTAGAAGAGTGTTTCCTTTGCTAGACGAACTAGATTTTATTATTTATTACCTTCTTAAAAATATAACCAGACTAGATTCTACAAATTCTTTGTTTATAAAACATATCAATGTTCATTTTTATTGCTACACAAAAAATTTTATTCTATATTCTATAGTCACTAAGTCTGGAATTCAAATGTTAAAATAATCATGCACTAATAATGAACCTTGAATTTACTTACAGTAAAGGTATTTTAAATTTGAGCACCTACTACAACCCTGTTTAAATTTGTGCATTTATTGGTTAATTAAAAATAATTTCTTCCTCGTCAGTTGGGTAATTACAATATAAATGAAACATGTACGAAATGAACACAAAAATTTAATAATAATAAAAATAAACAGGAGCGGAGGTAGATCAGTTAATATGGTTCTCGCCGTCACGTTCTATCGAAAGTTCGCTGGTTTTTATCCAATCCCTTTTTAGGGGGACCTTCTCCCTGCACAACCGATGATTTCAAACCAGCCGTGTATCACTGCTTGACTCAGAGGTATGACAGCGAGGATAGTGTCACAGATTTAAGAGAACACACCTGGGCCCTCCGTACAGCGAGGATCATGGCGATAGCTGATCGCATACTACCAATTGACCACCCTTGGTTTGTGTCCGTGGTCATCTTGCCCCACCCCAGGCCCAACAAACTAGACTCATAGAGAAAGAATGCTCACCAGAGGCAGGGTTCGAACTCACTACCCATTACCTATTAAGCAGAGCTAATGGGTTTATTTATTTAGATTTTTCCAACCAAATAACTCTCTCAGTTGTTCTCACTTCACTGCTAGCAATGGGTTCTTCACTTGTTCCAGAAGGAGTGGGACAAAGTGTTTTGAGCAGCTGACGCAATAGCACTCGAGAACTACGTCTACACCGAAAGGTACAAAAGGCGTTCGTGAAAATGAATGAATAAAAATAAACAATTTTATAATAAAAAAAATATCAATCATTGGGAAATCACATATAATTAATTAAACAATATATATACTACAAAAATCAGGTTGGAAAAGGTGTCCAAATAGAAATTACCTTGGCTGCAAGTAACTAATTTGTTTATAAATATTATTCACTAAAAAATTAGATAATATTTTCCAATAAACAACAATAAAATTAATCAATATTCTTGTTTTTATAAACCAAATTTGAATATATGTATTAATACAGTCGTACTTCTAAATAGTGAGCCAATAAATTATATTTTATTCCATAGAATTAAAGAATTTAAATTATTTTACTAACAGAAGAATATCTAACTTTTCTAAAATTTATCAATATTAAAAAAAATAATTTTATTTTAGATAGATTCAAAAAAGAAGATAATAAAAAAATTTTGTTATAAAAATATTTATTTTACAGTTTGGATTAATCTATGCATTAATTCTTTGGTGACTTTCCATTACCTTTACAACTGTACGGAAATAATTATTTATCTAATCGCTAAAAATATTTGCTCACTAATCACATGAACAAATTGAATGAATGCTTTTATATATAGTTTATTGTTTTTACAAATATTTTGTGCTTTTAATAAGCAATTACATAAAATTATCTATATTTCTCCTTGCCCTCTTCATCTTACCACATTTGCTATTATATTGGTATAATGGAATCATTTCTCATAGTTAATCAATGAATTCAAGATAAAAATTTTATCAATATTTCATTAAACAATCTTTATCGCAAAATAATTACATATACTCTAAATTTACCAGATTTATGAAAATAAGTAAGGGCATTAATTTTTACGGGAGGAATGTACAATATATAAGTTTAGCAATTTAATTTTTATTAAATAAGATAATCGTTTTAGAATTTTCACAAAGTCACCGGATGAAATTTAATTTATTTATTTTAATGTTAAAATTAAATAATCTATAATTAAAAATTAAAATATTTGATAGAGAATTGTATCTGAATTAGCATGGTTGGAATTTAATTTATCAAGCAATTTCTTAGCAATGCTAATCATTAAAGCGACATTATTTAAATATTTAATTTGGACCTTAGAACTTTTATCCTAAGCCCACCCTTGGGCAAACGTATTGAACAACAAAGTCTACAGGTTTGCCTTTACGTTTTGGTTTGTCTCGTATATAATACTGTACATGTGATTCTGGATTAATAATAAAACTCATTTTTTTGCTAATAATATTTAAGTTGCTTAAAACAAACATATTATAATAATCCTTGATTTTAATGAATAGCGTGCATAGATTTGAATGATAATTAAAAGTTGATAATTTATATTTTTGCTAATCTACTGTCTGTGCACTTCAAATGCGAATTAAAAAAATTTTAGTTTCCATTCAGACATTGGACAGTGAATGTGAAATGTGAACTCATAAATAATTTTAATTTAGAAACAGTTTTGAATTTTTTTTCAATGAAAAATTATATAATTTAATTTTGAAAATTAATTATAAAATCACAGTAAATAATAGTACGATTATTGTGCTATAAACAGTAATTTATAATAAAAATTCAATAATTATTTTGACTCATTTTCCTAAATTATGCAAATTAATGAAGCTAAGATGAATAGTTTTTACAGAGTTGATAGATATATTTATACAACAATTAACTTGATGAATCACCTGATGTTTGTAAGTAGAATTATTTTGTTTTATAACATATGATGAATTATTATACTATTAAACTATTTAACCAGGGACTAACATTTTCAAGTTTCGGACCTACGTATGTTGATTTTAAATATATAACGAATAGTTCCATGGGCTGGGTCGGCCTTTTTCCCAGTGTTGCTGCTTTTGCCTGTATAATTGGATCAGTGTGTAAGTGAGAGTAATCTGTAATAAAATTTAAATAATCTACATTGAACAATATTTCAATTTAATTCAAATAACTCTGATTATTAAATACACATGTTTAAAGAGTACATAGAGTGGAAAATCATTTTAAACTGAACGAACAAATGCTTGATTACTATTCATTAGCTTTAAGTTTTAATGTTCATCTAAGCTGTGACCGATAGCCAAATTATTAATTTAAATGAGCACATAGTCACATAAAGTAAATGGTAGTAGAATGACATTATATCAGATTTCTATTTTGAATTATTTGATATTAATGTTGATCTTTCGGTTAAACATTAGTTAAAACAAAACTTAAAGCTAATGAGTAAGAATCAAGCATTTGTTCGTCCAGTTTAAACAGATTCTCCACTGTATCCCCTTTAAAACAAAATACAGAAAGATAACAATAATTTAATTTGATGCTAAAATAACGTAAATTCAGCAATATATGTTTATATAAATTAAAATTAACTATTTGATTAATTTTTTCTCAAATTAGTTGGATTTCTGTACAAGCACATAAATAGACAAATAACATTATCAATACTGGTGATTCTACAAGGCCTGGCTACAATTGTTATTCCTTATTCAACTAATATCTGGCATCTGTACACATGCATATTCATTTATGGTCTGGGCATTGGTGCCTGGAACAATTCGAACAATGTTATACTTATTGAGATGTGGCAACAATATAGTCCATCATTCTTACAATTTTCCCAGTTTATTTATGGTGTGGGCACAATACTGGGTCCATTGATTGTGGGTCCGTACCTGTCCGGTGAAATTGATTATGCTGAAAAGATTATTGTTGGAAATGGAACAGTATTACATGTGTGGAACGCCACAACAATGAATGACAGTGAATATGAAAGGCGCGCTAGAATTAAGTTTCCGTATATGATTAGTGGCATTCTTCAATGTATAGGTATGCGCATGCTGGTTTATATTTATATTACATTTTGATAGAGTTCATAGTACTTAAGGAAAAGTTTCTAATATCATATAAAAGTTGTTTA
This sequence comes from Liacarus xylariae, assembly GCA_034693365.1. Lineage (NCBI taxonomy): Eukaryota > Metazoa > Arthropoda > Arachnida > Sarcoptiformes > Liacaridae > Liacarus > Liacarus xylariae. The sequence continues at coordinate 4,402 of JAQFXN010000968.1, forward strand.
CAGAAATTTATAAAAAATAAAGTAAAATAAAATACTTAAATATCCATAATATAAATAAAATAATATAAAACTATTACAGAATGAATTTTAATATTGCCTTGAATATTAGAAGAAAATCCGAAATATTTTTCTAATTTCAAATAGAGCCGATTTTTATATAAATATTATATAAGCTGGTTTATAATAAGTTTATTTAAAATTCCCTATATGAAAATTTAATTGAAAATAATATTTTAGCTAGATAGATTTTTTTGAACATACTATTATTAAAATAAGGTAACACAAACAAAATCTTTTCAAAAATATTTTGTAGATTAATTATATTGGCACTATTTAAAAAATTTTCTAAGAGATAATTTTAGCAGTTTTTATATTTTTATATTAATTTTGTTTAATTTTTATTTTATTGTCAATAAAATTTTTAAAACTAATTCCCACAAAAAATTTGTAGAACCTCTTTCACCCTTAAATGGAGAGAGAAGGAGAGAAATAGTTAACTTGATTATTCCAAATTACTTACCTGATATGTTTAAAGAGACAATAGTTATTTTAAGCTAATTTAAAAGTTAAGATAAAATTAATTACAGTTTTATATTATGAAATACACAGTATCTTTAATATTGTAAAAATTTATTTTAAAGCAAAATAATATTTTAAAAATTATTTTTATTAACTTTCTATAATCCAGTTCAGCAATTATTTAAACAACAAGAATTATTTTAGAAATATTTAAAACAATAATATTTTACATCAAACATAATAGCATTAAGAAAAGTATTGCATAGCATGGATACCCTAGCTATAATGTTTGCTAAAACAAAAAATAAGAATGTTTATTATAAATATCTACGATATGCCTAGAAAATAAGCAAATTAAATTAATATTGGCATATTAATCTCTTTATTAGGAATAGTAGTACAAGCCAAAAAAAAATATATTCATTTAAAATTGTAATCTAGAAACTACCTTAATTAATCTAAATAATGAACAGGTTAAATTGAAATTGTATTACTTACTACTGAATTTAATTTTGACTATTTATATAAATTATATTTAAACAATTAACTAATTAAATACCAACCAATTACTTAACTTCTAGCACCTGTACTAATGTTTGGCATGTATTTTTGTCGACCCTATAACTACTCTGGCGAATACCTGGAGCACACGGATGAAGAAACTCGGCCATTGACACAATCACAAAAGGTTCAGCGATTAATACCGAAAAAGTCAATAATAATCTGTATATCAGTATTCCTGGCCTTTGGAATCATGTCTGAGAACATGTATATGGACTTCAGTCCCACATTCTTCCAGTTCTCATCGCTGCGTCTCTCAGCCAATAAGGCGGCAGAAATATTCGCCACAATGTCTATCGCACTGTCCATTGGCCGAGGAATGAGTGTATTTATAGCTATGAAACTCAGGCCACAGACTATGATCTCCTATCAGACATGCATTGTATTCGTTGGCTATATATTCCAATATTTTGGTCAATACTCGCTGACAATGCTATGGATTAGTTCTTTAATGATTTGCTTCGGCTATTCATCAATATTTATCTGTTTGTTCTCATTTGTGGGCCAATACATGGAAGTGACCGATAAAGTGGGCGCTGTATTCATAGCCTCCTATAACTCTGTCTATTTATTTTTGCCCTTCTTTTTGGGCACTTATATCGAAGAATATCCGAATAGTTTCCTGTATATTGAGTTCGGCTCATTGTGCATAGGTATATGTTCATTGATCCTAGTACTGTTTCTAGTTAGAAAAGTGCCCAGGGAATGTTTAAGGTTATAATATATTTAAAGAATTTTCGATTAGACAGTTGTAAATTTGTTTTTAAATTTACGAATTCATCATGATTATATTACAGTTTGTTATATTTAATACTAATGTAAAATGTTTTAAAAAGTTTTGTGATAACATTTTTTTTATTTGATAAATAATTAAACAAAAATATCAAGTTAATACAAGAGTGAAAGTGCATTGATATTGTTTGCTGCAGAACCATGGATGAGATGTGCATAGTGGGGGGGTCTAGCACGAAATACCACCCCCTGGCAAAATTAGTGGTTAACATTAAGTCGACAGACTAAACTTTGATCAAAAACTGGGAGAAAAATTAAAAAATGGAAGAAAATTCGGAATATTCCCCTGAAATTTTCGAGTTTGCACATCCCTGCTGCAGAACTAGAAATTCAAGCATGGCAAATTCATTTTATTGGTCTCATGATTGGTAAAATATCAGCAATGATTTTATTATATGCAATATTGTAAATGATTATTCACCAGATTGTTTTTTAGTTTGCAACATCATAACAGAATATATTTGGGGTGGACAAGGGGTCTTACTAAATGTTTATTGGGTTGGGCAGAATAATGGTTGAACTAAGCCGAGAGTCAAAATAGACACTAGAATACTTATCAGGAAAGGTACAACAGTGATTTCGACTTTAGACTTTGATTAGAAATTGTTTGTATTTTTACTTTAATTCCCCTGTGCATTTTTCATATTATTGCCTTTGGCAAGATTTTTTCAAAATATTTCCCTTATACCCATATCAATTCCAAAATACATTTATACCTTGGCAACCCCCTGTCCTTCATGCATAATCTATACACAATTTATATTGTCACATTCGAACTATATTTTTTATAAAGCTCAATAATATAATATAAATAAATGATATGATATTTATTCCGCATTGAATGAAAAATTAATATTTGACACAAAACCTAATAAAATATAAAAACAAATTGAGTTCATTTTAAATAATTGTTTAAAATATAGATTCGAAAGTTTTATAAGTTGATCATGTTCAGTTTAAAAATAATGGGTTATCTACATAAACCAAACAATAAACCTAATAGTAGTTCCAAACCAACACGAATTGTTAAAGCACAACAACCTCCTAAGCAATATCCACACGCCCCGGCACCATTATTTCCATACACCGGACTTCCACAACTACAATTGCAATAAGATGATTTATTTTCTTCACTATTATTACTTGTGGGCTGACTTTCAATTGCTTGCTGACTATCAGTAACAAGCCAGTTTTTTCTAAATGTATCCTCTTCAATATAATCTGAGTCAATCTTATAAATATATTTAACCAATGTTGGATAATTAAATTCATTTAATTTAATATTTATATTATTCATAATTAATAATTTTTCTGGTTGATTAAATATGAATTTGGATATAAATAATAAAAGTTGCCACCTCATTTTAATATTTATACATACAATCAGAAAACACAGTTTTACTATGCGATTATCTATTGTGACGAGTGTTTCATATAATGGAAATTATGATACAACAACTATGAAATGCTCTACCAGTCTTTCAATAATTTAACCTAGCAATTATCTTCAAAATGGCTAGTACACGTGGTATGAAGTTCTGATTTGATGGCTGATAACCTTTGATTGAAAGTTAAGCTTAACTGACATAATATTTTCGAAATGCTTCTAGTTTTTTCCATTTGTATGAAAATAATTTGCGAAATTAATAAATTCTGAACGATCTTGTTGATTCAAAATACCCCCTGTGTCTTTGAGGCTCTTATCTGTACCCTATACTCAGACTTTGAGTTCATTGAGCATCCCTAGTTATTTCGCGACCCATGAATTAATGGGTAATTTTTCAAGGTCAAATATTTTTTTTTTAATTTTTCACGATTTTATTTGACAAATTTTCCATGGATTTTTTCTTTTTAAAAAATTATATTTACATTTAGTATTGTATTTAAATATAATTAATTTTTTCCAGGAGAATGTCCGTTTAGTTTTTTTGTCGATTATAGCGCCATCTATCAAATATGTATTTACTTCATATATTGTTAACTAATCATAAAAAATATGTCATGTGCTATATCGTTGCACTCAGAAAAATGAGTTCTTTAATATAAAAAGTACTTTATTGAGCGAAAAATCAATTTTTAAACCTGTTACCCATAGGATAACATTACGTGATAAATCTTTAACATTTTTAGCCAAAAAAACAAAATAGAAAACTCTTCCGGAAAAATTTATTTTGTTCTAAATACAATACTGAATTTAAATATATTTTTTTTATAAAAAGAAAATATCGATGGAAAATTTGTCAAATAAAATAGTGAAAAATTAAAAAAAAAGTATTTGCTCTTGAAAAATTAATTTTAAAAGTTTGTAATTTCTATCAATAACAGGGGCCAACATTCTTTAAATCGTCATGCTGTCAAATTGTTTTCTTAAAATAATTTTAACTAGCCATAAACTATTTAATTTTATTCAAAAAGTAAGATATTTTGTGCCAGGATCAGTTATCATTCTTCTCGGGAAAGAATTTCCTGTACTGGAAATATTCGCTCTCTATAGGATGATAAATATTTGCGAAATGGAATTTTATGTATTGTAACAATGGACATTTGTCCTATATAACTTTCAATGACATTGTGAAATAATTATCTGATATACTAACAATACACTGATTGTAACCATTGGATACAATAAATAATTGTATTTAACCTTAATTTTGTTAACAAATTTCATTATTTTCAGTTCAATTTTATTTTTTTTCAATAGATATTTCTTTTTAATTTAACAAAAATGAATACAGTTTTAAAATTATTAGTACTCTATTACAGTGTATACATGTGTTGTTGTGCACAAAATATGACAATTGCTAAAACTGAACATTTTGTAGTGAATCAAACTAGAAGTTTTAGTTTATTAACTAGGTTTCATTTAAATGAAAATGATCAATTCACCATTACTGTATCCAAGGATAATAAGACAAATATATTTGGTTTAGCTTACAAGGATGGCGATGAATACAGTATGCTGAATTTAGCTGAAATAACATTAATTTTAAAATTATAAACTAATAAAAATGATTTTACTTTATTAATTCCATCATTATTTACACTATAGAAGCCAAGTATATCACCAATGCTGATATTAAAGTAAATATTGATTCTACAGTAATTGTATTCAACAATACAACAAATACGGGTCTCTTTTTAATAACAATTGTGAATGCCACATCTAGAACGGCCGGTTTATATCAATTTATATTATATGCAGTAAATAGTGAAACTAACTATAATTATACTTTAAGTGCCGATAAAAGTGTTTTGGGTGATCGAGGTAATTTGATTTAATTCAATGATTAAGCAAGTATCTTTCCATTTAATAGATAGAGATGTGTGTTGACAATCTATAGGTAAGATCTGTATCTATCTTGAATATTATTTTGAACGTATTGTAAGGAGAAAGTTAACAATTTAAAATCAATTTCTGATAAGAGATAATCCAGTTGGTTGAGGCGGATTGTGTGTCGCCTGTTCGCAGGCTTTATAGTAAACTCGAGATATATTCAATCTATCCAGCTAATGCACTTGTTTCATATTGTTTCGTTTTAGTTTATATTTTTCAAGTAATTAGTGACCGAAAACTTAATAGAAATACTTAATAATTTAAAATTTAAGATTTATTATAAAGAGTTTCTATGAATTACTGTTTGAAATAAAAACCCATTCATTGCTATCGTTCACTGATTACTCAAATTATATAAAATAAAGAAAATAAATAGAAAAAAGTAGTCTATTAGCTGGATAGATTAAATATATCTTGAGTTTACATTATTAGCCTATGAATCGTCAAAAATTACGTTAAGCTAACAAAACTGTAAAGGCTGTTAGCAGGCGATACACACCTCGTCTAATCTAATCTATAAATAATCTTTGTTTAAAAATAAAGGTTATAGAATTTAGCTACTGTATAAAAAAAAGTATACAATATAATTTGACAAAATATTATAATAATTTAGTAAAATTTGAAAATGACTAAAGAATTATTCTAAATTCTGAAAACACTATCCTATTAAAACTGACAATGCAAGGGCATTTACTGGTGATCAAAATTAGATTTTAACTTATTAACATTTTGATATGTTAAAAATAATGTACAGACAAGTAATCAATTCCATGTTCAACTACTGATACGATGCTCATCTTAATAAAAGATAATCTTTCAATCATTAAGATTATAACTTTTTAATCAAAGTTTGATTTTTAACTTTTTAAAATTTTTAATACAAAATATCTAATTTAATTTATGAATAAAAATCTTTAATCTTAAGGATTAAAGAATTAACTATAATTAATATAAGCATCGTTTCAGAAGTTCAACATGGACATTGATTACTTGTCTGTATCAAATTGTTTTTGATCAATTCAATATATTGTCAGCACACGTCGCACTAAAGTGGTTGGAATGCTTTGATTAAATGTTATAATTGATATTTAATTTTATAACCTGTACTTTTCTATAGAATCAGTTGCATTAGAAGTAAAAGTAAACGATGAACTAGGTGGAATATTTACATCTGGTGATACAATAACTGTCCAGTGTAAATATCATTTACTTGAAAATGACACGTTGAATTATTTAAGTGTCAACATTTGGGATGAGGACATCTGGAATGAATTTTATAGATATAAGAATGATGAGAGTGGTCAGTTTTATATAATCGCAACAATAACAAATAGATATTTAATATTGATTTTATTGTAATTTTGTTAATCCTATAGAAATATTTATTCCGATTAAAGGCATCGATAATATAGAAAACAGAACAGACACAAATCTATTGCATCTGACAATTAAGAATGTCAATAGTAACACGCCTGGTGATTTTTCATGCAGATTAAATTTTACAAATCCAGACACACCAGAAGCAAGTGTAGTTGTCTCAGATTATTACAAAGATGGATTAACCTATTATAATAGGGCCAACAATTCCAACAGTAGAAATTATTTTTTTACCAATATTAAATATTATTTTGTTTTTATATTTTTTATAAGATATTTATTTCTAACATAAGAATACTAAGTTAGATATAGAAAGAAGTTCTACTATAAATTAGCAATATTTATTATTAAACTTATTCATCCTCCTTATTCAAGAACAAAAATATTTCATGTTAAAATAATTAGTTATTATTTTTTTTGTAATTATTTTATGTGTTATTTATTTTTTCTTTTTATATTACTTAAATGTTTTATGTTTCTCTACGTAATTAAATAAAATGCTAGCTTATTTTTGGAAATTGAAAAAGCCCGTTTTATGAATTATTTTTAATATCGCCTTGATCATCTAAAATTTTTGATATTAGTTATTGGAATTTTTTTTAAACAAATAGCATGGTTCTGTCTAGTTGGACTCGGTTTTGCCTAAGCTTTCCAACCATGTATATAATGGGGATGAGGGCTCCCTAAAGTAAGCCCTCTAAAGGGTAAGGAGCATTAGGACTAACTAATTAGTGGGCCAGTGTTTCAAATGAGTCCATTGGATAACCGTGTAACATGTTGCTAAATAACTTGTCCAAACCAAAGGCAATGTACACAAACTAATTAGCAAGTATCAATAAAACATATAAAAAATAGCTTATGAGTAGTGTTGGCAAAATACAAATTAATTTTGAAACTTTGTATAATACAAAAGTTTTGTATTATACAAAATTAGTTCATTTTTTTAATAAATGTTTAGGGATGACCAATAAAAGCCAAAATTTCTCCAAGTCCATAAAAAATTACCAAAATATCTTTATGTGGAAAGAAAAACAAATTAGCCCTAGCAATTTTGAGAAAAAACGGAGCAGAAGGGGCCACCTTTGGAATATTCTGTGAAATTCTGTCTATATTCTTAGAAAATAACAGAATTTTGCTAAATTTTTGCAAAATGTTTCACATTTTGTGAAGTTCCTAGAGAATTTATAGTAATTTGTCTGAATTCTGTCATATTCTTTTAAATTCTTGCAAAATTAGTTGAGATTCTGTCAAATTAGGTCATTTTTAATCAAACTCTAGAAGAAACAGAATACGCCCTATGGTGATTAAGCTCTAATCAGTACCTATACCCTCTCACTTTATATCTTTGATCATCCCCTTTTAAGATTATAAAGAATATATGTTAATTTGGTGTAAATTCTTGACTTATTAGAGAAACTTCATTCATATATATAGTTTACAAAACTTTCCTTCAGATGGCGTTATAAAAATACAATGTATTGCAAAAATTCTTCTTGAATAATACAAGATGTATTATACAATTTTTGTATCGTTGCCAACCCTACTTATGAGTTTAAAAATGCTCCTCACAATTTAGGGAGCTCCCACCCCCATTATAAGTACATGGTTGGAAAGCTTAAGCCAAGTCGAGTCCAACTAGTCCCCACTTGCCCACCTGTGAATTAATGTGGGCAAGTTCAATGTGGGCCACTGTAAAATTTTTTATAGGAAAGGTAACTTTGATCCACCAGTTAAATAATTCAACTCCGCGGAACTCAGACAGTCCCTCATAGTTAGTATCGAAGTTCTGTCAACATTGGAAATATTTCCATTATGAAAAAGTGTTCCATCAAGTTATATGTAGTAAACACTTATAAGATATATTTCTCAATAATTTTTCAATAGAAACTCTATTCGATATCAGAGCTTATTTCGAGTACAGTTTCTATTGAAAATATATTGAAATAATCTATTATATAAATGTCTAATGTAACTTGTTGGAACAATTTTTAATATAATAATAAATCAATTAACAAACGGCTTTAGAATCGTTTCACAATAAATGTTAAATTGTAATTCAAACTATCTAGTTGCTATTTATACAAAGATTAAATCCTGATAATTTTGCTATAAATAATTGAGACGTCATTCAATAAATTGATTAAATTTATTAATAACAAACAATTTTTCTAACAATATTATCAATCTAAAAATTAATTGATTTTTAAACACAAAATCCATTAACAAGATATGTTTTCACATTGGTGTAAATTATTGGCATTGTTTTCGCTGCTATATTCAGCTAATAGTACAAATATTTGTTTCGATGTAGAATTTGCCCAGTATAATCCAAGACCAACAAGTTTTAATTTTACATGCGAATATAAATTAGAAAGTGATCAATATAAATTCCTCAACTTAATTGTGTCTGTAAATGGAATGCCTTTATATTACTATGGTGAAAATACAGAGCTTGGTTTCGATACTAAATTAGGTAAGATATATTGGGACAACCACAAATTATCTAAACCCAAAATATCCAAACTTTAAATTAATCTAGCCTAACCCAAACTGACTTGACCTAACCTAACATCACCCAATCTAACCTAACCTAACTGAACCTAAACTAGTTTAAACTGATTTAATCTAATATAAACTAAACTAAATTCACTTAGATTAACCGAATATAACCTAAAATATTTTAAACTAATATTATACAGCGTAATATTTTGGGTATTCAGCTTTAGATATTCTAGGATTTGAATATTTTAGGTGGATAGGGATAAGTTATTTATCAAAGTATCTTTTTCTAACGCATTGATGAATTTTCTTTAATCTTATTAAACGATTCTTCTTTAAGTTTACTACGTGTTAGAGCAGACCTTCTCTCGAGATACCTAAAATGCGGGTTTCCAGAAAAATATGTTTATATACAGGATAGTATTATTAGTTTAGGGATTAGTGTAAAGTTGAAATAATGATGCAATTGTTCAGTCACCAAACATATATTTATTAAATTCATTGATTTTAGTAATGATTCAAATTTATTAAACTTTTTTAAAATACGTATTTTATACAAATAATGAGTTAATCTAGGAGATAAAAGATGACTTTTATTCCACTGATTTTTCAGGAGTAGTATCTAAAAGAAAGGTCTGTGTTAGAGTATAGAAGATATGAGTGCTGTGCAGTAAAAGTGTTCTCTTCATTTGAAGAATAAAAACATAGAAAGATAATTTGAAAACTAATATTATTTACTGAAATATGATTTCGATTCTGTCACTTCTAGCAATTCTATTTTAGCAGTTAAACCGCCAGTTATTTCTAGCGAAAATAAGTGATGATTTAGTTTAATATTAATAGAATATATGAAACCAGAAATTTTTTTCTACAATATTTCGAATATTTTCCTAATTTGAAGATTTTATTATGAATTACAAAAATAAATGTGTAAATTAGATTGTTATTAAATGATTTCAATTAAAAATATTTATTTTAAAGATTTATTTGAATTAATATTTTGTTAAACATTTAAATAAATAAAAGTTGTGTCAGTGTTTATAATCGATTTGATAATTCTCGATAGTTTTTATGCTTCAATTGAAGGGAACTCTTTTACTGCACAGCACTCATATACAGTTAAACAATGATTCAATAATCTAACAAAAACAGTCAAATAAATTATTTTTTTAATCTTTAAAATATATCAAATTAAGATTTATACCTTGCTACTTTAAAATATTATTGTTTGATTGCTTAACTATATATGCCTTCTAAAACGAAGCACTTATTAATCTTAGAAAAGATTGGTTTCATAGGCTTAAAGATAAGTTATTAGAGCATGTGATGAGCGATAAATAGAGATGAGTAGAGGCCAGGCTCAGGATCAAGATTCAGTACTATGAGCCTGGTTTGGTTTTAATTATGTGTCACAATAATTAAAGTAAATAAGAGATAGGATTAAGGTAGAAAAATTTTAAAAATCGCCTTCAGCTTAGATATTTAATTCAAGTATATTTATTCACAATTTTAAGACAAGGAGTGATATATTGATTATTCCCCCTTAACTGCCCATAGTTTATATTGGAGGCCAAGCTCACACCGACCTTAGGCCTGTGCCCAGGACCAGGCCTAGGCTCGTAGAGATCAGGCACAAACCCCAAACTAACGATATTTTTATAGACTGAGGCCCAGTCCAGCTATATTTTGAGCATAGGCTCTTGAGGTCTAGGGCCGCGGGTTTTCGGGACTCTGTTTATCACTAGTTATAAAACGTCACACCACATACACACTCTTTTACAATAATAACTTTATTTTATAATTGTCTACCATTTATATAAGCTTGTTTATATTTTCAAAACCTTAGGTTTTATTGTTAAATAAATGTAATTGCTTAAAATATAAAAAATTTATGAAAAATAAACAATAGAGTATATAGACTGTAAATTTATTTAGTTTATTATTTCTTTATACAAATCTTGTGCTAAAGCATATTGCAAAAACATGATAAATTGATAATAATTTTAAAAGTTCTATACATTTCTTTTAGAAAAATCAGATAATAGATTTGAATTCATAATTTACAATAGCCATGTTGATATTTTAAAAAATCATTATACTTTTAGAAATTACATTTATTGAAGAATAGGACCTAATTTTTGTTTTGAACATGTAACCTAGGGTACGAATATATAAATGGTAGGCAATATTAAAATATATATAGATGTGTTAAATGTATAAATGTTTATAAAATGTTCACCAAATTTTAAAAAAAAAATTTCTTACTTTCATATTTATTAATAGAAGCAAAATTTAATAAATCACTTGGAATTGATATACAAACTCAAAATACACTTGGTCACTTTGCAATCGTCAATTTGACAGATTCAACATCGGGTAGATATCGGTGTGAAGTTAACTATCAAATGCCAGATTCTAAAGATGGGTTTATGATTATGAATGAAATAACTAATTATTATTACAAGATCAATTACGAAAATAGCACCAATTTAAGTGTGTCTGTGGTTGGAGATCCGGTTCAATGTCCTTTACCAGAAGGTAGAGCAGGAGAAAGTAATAATACCGACAGTAATAATATAACCTTGTCACTTCTCTTAATCTGTATTTTCAGCTTAATCTCTATTTATTAATAAAATTAATTTTATAGAAATTTTGCAGAAATATTGTATGTTATTTAGCAAATTTGAGTTTAGCTTGTTAATGTTTTTTGGTGTTTAATTAACATGTTTGTAATTTTTAAATAAATTTTTAACTTTAAAAATGAGAGATAATTATAATAATTTATTATAATTAATATTATAATTCTTATTTTTCTCTTTTACAATCATTTACTATGATTTCACTCCAGTGATATCGTAAGGCATTCTAAAAAGGATTAAGTTTCACATTTATTAACACAAACTCCATTTTTAATTTTTGTTTTTCAATGAAGTTGGTGTAACTAAATGTGAAAGTTTATCTTTTTTTAGAATGCCAAACGACAGCATTGTTTTACTGTATAATTAATAAGGACTTATAATTATTAATTATCTATATTCAATATTAACAAAATATAATATCAAGATATGAGCTTTTTTTTGAAACAAATTAAAAAGAAATAATTATATATGTAATAATATTTAAGCATGATCATTTGAGATTAAGTCCGCATTCTAAAACAATCTAATCTCACCACTGACATTTAAACAATCTGTAACATTATCTATTCTTATAATTTGAACAAGACAAATGTTTAACTTAACATATGATCAAAAAGCAAAATGTTATAGTATAGTTTCTACAATTATCATATATATTTTATGCCATTCTTAATCTAGATTGTAAAATTAAATAAATAAACTTTACTCTGTGTTAATTGTGAGAGGACATATTAACTACATTATTAGAGTGTAAAGTGGTCACCTGGTGGTTTAATAACAGAACAATTTTGGATGGATTTAAATTACAGAAATAGAAGTAAAAGATGGTAGGAAGTAACAAAGAGCTGATACTAATTTTGGTGTCCGGTGCTTTCATCGCGAACATTACATTGCGATATATTTCATTGCGGAGATCTATTCGCAATATATTTCTTTTACAGAGATCTCATCGCAGGTATTTCATCGCGGAGATGTCATAGAATTATTTGATCGTAAAATACCAGAGATGTTGAAGGATAGATCTAATCTGTAAAAAAACCCTTGCATTTTCACCGGTTACATTTATCGGTTCTCGGCGAAATTATTACGTATTTTTCAGCGTTATTTCACTAATTTTATTGAATGATTTTTATTAAGAATTAGTTTATTTTTTGCTGAGATCCTATAATTCTAATCGGTGAAAATGCTAGGGGGTCTATTAAAGACAAGATCCTTCCTTCTGCATAACTGATCCGTGCGAGAGCGACCTTAAGGTGACGTAGCTCTTGCTGTTGCCACTCTCGCTACTGGATTCACAAACTACTT
>JAQFXN010000969.1:0-17405 GCA_034693365.1 Liacarus xylariae
TGATCGGGACAGGGGGGGGGGGGGTTGCCTTAATTTTAGGTTGCAAATAACTCGAAAACCATAAGAGATAGAAATATGGTTCAAATGGAATAATATGTCATTCTATTACCTCTTTATAATAAGGACAGTTCAAAATTAAGGAATCATAAACCCCTTTAGTGACAATTGTGTATAAGACTGAATACCTGTCGGAAACTCCATTCACATGAGGGCCACTGTTCACAATATGGAGAGAGGATTAGACAAAATTGGAAATATATTCGAAATTTAGCGAATTATATATTTACCGAACAATGATAGGGTCGCTCACCCGAGTGTCTCAATTTATGAGCCTTTAAGCCCTGTTCGTAATTGGTCTTAAACTCACAGCCTATTTAAAGACATTAATGTTAGAATAATGTAGAACTTTGACCACCTCTACATCACATACCCGGCCAATCGCACATTAGATGCTTTTCTTGGGAATGTATTCTCTTGTGTCTCAATAAAAGCGCTTCAGTTTATGACAAAAACAATATTTGAATATTTTTAGAAATTCATACAAATCTAACTCAATTCAAACCTTTATAAATGGTTTCATACGAACAAAAATCGCATTTAAATGGTTTGTCGTTTGTGTGATATTTGATTGTATGGGCCTTTAAATTGATTTTATTTTAAAAGTCAGTCAAACATTCTTCTAAATTACCTTCAATTGAGACTTCTTAAGGAACCGTTCCTCACAACCTATCAAATTATATTAGACTTTAATATAATATTAGAGTGAGATTCAATGGAGAGCACATACCAGGCCAGGCGCACATGTAATTCTTGATTTCCAAGTGCACACAATCCCTGTGCTCTTTCAAGAATTGACTGTTTCTGAACTTTTTGCCACATATCGTGCCCTCAGACAACTCGAACTGACAAATGAGTTTTGGTTTTTTAATGTATTTATTTTTAATTGATTTTGTAATTCGATGTCTGTTTGAAAACTTATTTCTATATAATTCCAGTTTACTCATAGCGTTTGGACCTATTGTTCTGACACTTCCCTCTAAACTCTCATCAATTTCTATATCATATTTAAAATCTAATTCTCTAATCGATTGCTGATTCTGTGCATCGAAAACATTGTTTGTTTCAATATTTTCGTCGTTTTGAGTCATTTGTTCACAATTTTGATGTAATTTATTATAATTATTGATCAAAACATTTATTTCTCTTCTCTGTTTAGTGCTGTACTTATTAACGCACAAACAGCTGTCAATCATTTTCAGACATTTTTCAACAATAAGTTTCAGAGTTTTATTTTCTGCACTCATTTGCTTAACGGTCACAACCTTTTGGTCAATACTTTTAGGTTTAATGACATTCCAATTGTCCTTAAGTCTAGACTCGTATTCAAAACTGTTGTTCGACTGATCGTCCACTAAGTTATTCTTACAGCGATGCTTAAGAAGACCCTGAGTGCCCCCTGGAATATAGGTTATGTTCATTTATTAGTCAGTTATTTAATTTAGAAGCACAGGTATCTCAAAGTACCTGTACTCGTGTGCTTCTGAACCGAATCACATAATTTGCATTTGACATAAAGTGTTTCCGTGTCGTCAAGAAATATCCGTTCGAACCGAATCCAGGCCTCACTCTTACCCTTTTCGGGCACAAAACACAGCCTCTGGTCGTTATTCTGAACCAATTCTATTAAATAGTTTTTGTCGTTCAACGGATCCAACTCTACAGCAGACAAATCATCGCTTTTGCTATTTTCCATTTTGGTCTCATTCGTATCGAGGGTTCCATCGCAAGTGTGCCGTAGAAGACCTCCCGTTCCATAACCTGATTATAATAAATGAATTGACGTTTATTAAATAGAAGTTGAATTTAATAAACGTTTGGCAAACCGTTTGTGTGTTTCTGTATTTCATTGCAATGTTTACAACAAACGAATTTTGTCTCACAATTCTTGTAGAAAATGCGCTCAAATCGGTTCCAGACGTCACTCTTCCCTCTGTGTCGACGAAAGGACACGTTTTCGTCATTACTTTTGACTAAATCAACAAAAAACTGTCTGTCATTGAGTGGCGACAACTCATCGCTGTCTTCATCGAAGAGGTCTTCCAATTGTTTAAAGCTTTCGTCCAAACGCTGTCCAATCGGTTGCTCACAATCGGTGTCCAAATCATTGAATGTGTTGTTGTCTTCGGAATCAGTGCTTTGTTTGCACTTATGTTTGAGCAGACCTGAAGTGCCGGAACCGCCTCTTTGTCTCTGAATGACATCGCAGTGAATACACTTCACGAACTCAGTCTCATTGGACTCATAGAAGACGCGAACGAATCGATTCCAGACTTCACTCTTTCCTGTTTTGTTAGCGAAACTCAATTTATTGCTCTTAAGTCTAATTTGTTTATAAATGAATTGTTTGTTATTAAACGAGAGCTCGTCTTCCGATTCATACAATTCTGTGGCCATTATTGCACTCTTTAGGCAAACACTTATTGAATCAAATGTTAATCAATTCCTTGTCTTTTAATTCCTGTTTAAAGATTTTTAATCACTTTTTAAATAATAATATTTAGCCTTAAGTCTACAGTAAATACAGTTTTATTGATATATTGAACGGAAAGTAGTGTTATTAGTGTTGTGTAAATTACCGTAATTTATGAAATTTATGCTATAAATTACATTTTAACGTAAAATATAAATAAAATTCCAAAGAACCCTGTGCAAAATGCCCAAAAAGTAGTAGAAGTTGCATATGTTCGAAATATCGAAAGTTGCAGGGTCGACCGGAAGTTATTCTGACAGTGAATTCTATGTATATTTTAATTGTAAACTGCATTTTATAAACTGAGTTAAAGTTATTTTCATATACTCTTAAAAAATGATTTAATTATTTTTTAAACGTTATATTATAGATGAAATGTATTACTATTTGTCTTTTGAAATCATTCACAATCATTTTTTCAGGTTATATTTAATAAATTGGATATTTTTAATCTTCAAAATAACTGAATTCTGGCCAAAATTTTAATATAATTACAACTTTGACACCCTTTAGCGGGTAAACCACATACGGTTACGAACTTGTGCCCGGCATAGAAAATGTTAGTATTGACGTCTACTATGTGAAAATATAAAAATGTCACAAAAGCAACGTGGGCATAGGAGCCATATGGTCTGCACATTGGATTTTGAAAGTATTATTGATGAAAATATAGTCTTAATTAAACAAAATCGCTTAATTTTCCAAGTGCAATACTTGTATTGAAAGCAGAGAAGCAAAGGGAGAGATGTTTAACCAAAATACACAACCGGTCTTATATTTCTGTATTTTCCATAACCCATAAAATCAGTGCTGTAGCATATACTCAAAGTACAGTATATGCTACAGCACTGATTTTATTTTTTGGTTTTATAGATATAATTTCATTATCCATGCGCTTAATTAGAGACTAGAGCTGTTTATAAAATAGTCTATAGTCATGACAATTAAGAAGACAATACAACCACTGGCGCCCCAATAAATATGTGTTCATAAACACTCACTAAATGAAAATATATCTATTGAATGCAATGACGCCATATAATTCTTTGCTGTGTCTAATTAGAAAATCAGTTAAAATAAGTCATTTTGAATAGTTATTTCAATACTATTATTTGAGATTTAATGTATTAAAACCATAGAATTGAAATAACTATTCAAAATAACTTATTTTAACTGATTTTCTCATTTGACAGCAAAGAATTATATGGCGTCATTGCATTCACAAGAAATATTCATTTAGTCAGGGTTTATGAACACATATTTATCGGGTGGTGTAGCTCAGTGTCCGTCCTGTCCAATTATTTGGTCCAATAATTTAAACCTTTTTGACCAGAAATTCAGTTCAAATGTAAGATCTGAACGGGAGCGTTTGTGTAATCTATGGTTTTACAATATAAAAATATTTTCTTGATCAATATTTTCTTAAACAGGGGTCACCAAGGTTGGTCTATTCAGGGGGTATAGAGGGCGTCTCTTTAAAAAATTTTGCCAAATCACAAACTCATGGGACTATACTCCCTTGGCGACCCCTGGTATTAAAAACCTTACCCAAAAAATATTTTCAATAAGCTCCGCCCACTTTTTAACCACGCCCACTCAAAAAATAGAATTCAGATCATCTTGATATTACGTTTTATGTCCCTTCACTCCTCCATCGTGAATATACTTACCAAATTTAATTCTAATACCTTTTTAAAAAGTTTTTTACTATAACCCTTTAGTTATATAGCATTATTGTGCAATAGTGACTACAGTGTTATGTAAAAAATTGGTGTAATATTTATGTTTTGAAAAATATTATTTTTTAATCCTTATATCTTGATAAGGGTTAAAATAAATTGATAAGTATATTCATGATGGAAGAGGGTTACTTAAAATGTGATATCAAGATGGTCTGAATTCAAAAATTTTGAGTGGGTGTGGCCAATAAAATGGGCAGAGCATGTTGAAAATATTTTTTGGGAAGAATTTCTAATGCTGATCAAGAAAATATATTTATATAGTAAAACCATAGATTAGACAAACGCGCCGTAAGATTGAATTTGATATTACTTATAATAATATAGAATTTATTGATATTTAACTAAATGTAATATTTATTTGTAATATTTTAATAACTATCTAATTTATCCTCAAAATGCTAATTTACGATCGATTTTTTAAATTACGGTAATTTAACAACACTAATGGAAAGGAAATAAATATGCTTTCAATTGACAGTCAAGTCATGACATCTACTATCTTGAAAAGACTGTAAATTAAAATTACAATGTGATTAGTAATCGCTGATTACAAGTTGTAATTTACAACTAAATAATTAATATTTTTTAATTGCTAAAATTATTTAACAAAGGTATTATATTCAAACCAATTGGAAATCTAAATAGAATTTCTTTAAATTCTTTAATAAAAATAATTTGTATAATTATTAATTCACCCCATATTTATATATTTGCAAATAAAATTGTTGACTATTTTGATTAGAAAGAACAAGTTCAACAAGAACAAGTCAACAAAGAATTTCCTGAATAGTTCAAGACAACATTTGAAGCTAGTTTTCCTGAGGAATCAATTTTATAATGTTCATATAAAAGTAACAGGAAAATGGATTAAGATAAATTAATTTGTTCTTTATGGTTTAATGTTGGCGATGACCAACGACCTTAAAGTCTTATAGAGTACTGATAAGAGCTTCAAAGTCACAGGGGATATATATGGGTATATTGCAATTGTCAAATTCTTGCAGTATTTAACTAAAAATGACGTAATTTGATGGAACTTCGACAAATGCTGCAAGAATTTAACAGGTTAATATGCAGAAAAGTTGGACAATGCGATTTTAAAATAAGAAAATTATAAAGTGAAACTTTAGGAAAAGATTGTTTGATTTTGTCTGCTCAAAAAATTTAATGATACACATTTAAAATAAGTGACATTTTGATCAATTGCTATAATATCATAACCTGAATAATGGCACAATTATGTATAAAATATGACTCCATTATCTCAAACGGTATCTGAGAAAATTTTAAAAAGACTTAAAACTTCTCAAACTTCTATAAAAAGTGGTTTGCGCAATTCAATTTTTTAAAATGTACAAAGATAAGTTTGAAAAGTTGGATCTTTAATTTGATATCGAAATATCTCCATAATTAATAAGTAAAATGATTTGTTTTCATGCTAATAGTCAGTATCATTTCAAATAAGTATCATAGATTATCAAACAAGTACTTTGTAAATTGTTACTAAAAAACCACCGAACTATCTATAGTTATTTATTATTTGCTTAAATTCACTTCAAAATAAAAGGTACATTAATTATTGGTTTTAACATTAAATTAAAGCATTTTTAGAATGCATTTCATTTGAGGTCTTTTGTATATCAAGTTTAAAATAAGCGTTTTTAACACTACTTTATCTTCTTTCCAAAGAATGCTTTTCTATAGCTAACCCACTCAAATCAAGGATCCCCGGATTATCTTCTCGCAAAATTTTGGGTTAACATTAAGCCTATGGACAGATACCCTTAAACTTTAAAAAAAACTGGGAGAAAAGCCAAAATATTCTCTGATGTTTTAGACCTTCTACATCCCTGACTCAAATGCTATTTTAAATTATCCTAACATTCCCATGATGATGAAACATTTAAGAATCACCCCTAAGTTTATAAATATTTCTTCTATCGAGTAAAGGGGGAGCAAATTAAATAATTAATTAATTGTACGGAAGGGCGGAAACGTCATATTAATTGTTGGTAAAGAGCGGATTTAAAAGTAATAAAAACTTCACGCTCTATCTTTAACAATGAAATTCTGCGATAAAAATTCTTTAAATACCATTCGCGCACAGAATTTTATTATCAAAACAGAGCGCTCTAAGAATATCAAGTTTTTATTACTTTTAAATCCGCTCTTTAATAATAAGTCAATAAATAAAATAAAATAAACATAAAGTTATAGACAAACCTTTGGGGACCAAATCGGGTGCTCTAACGGATGGAATAGTTTAAAACAGAATCCATTCTTTTTTGATGGCCTTTCGATGACTTCGCAGACATTAACGATGACAGTCCCGACCCAATTGCCAGACTTATGTGTTTTGGCGCTCTTATGCAATAACAGTAATCCGGGCTTTAGTTCGCACCAGAATTTATTCCACTGTTTCAGTGTTGAGCGCACTTTAAGCCAATCAGCCATTACCACAACAGTCGGGTCCTGTAGTGTTGACATCAGTTCTTCGGCCACTTTTTTCTTCTCCAATCTATAGTTCTTTCGCCGGTCTTTATATGTCTGGCGTTTGATAGACAGTGAAAAGGAATCGCTTCGATGTGGTGTCGAACTGGAAGGGGATGTCATCTCACAATTCATAGATTGGCTCATCGAAGGCGAAGCAGATATCATCGCAAATGAGTCCGGGATTTGGTTTGAATAGATTTGCTCTAATTGTGTCGGTATTGGAGCCGAAGAAGTGTTGGGATATTTGTTGTTATTATGAATTTGCCATTTATTATGAGATTCATTGGAATTAGCGGTCGATTGATCCGAGTCTACAACACAAACAATAAGTCAATTAATATTTAATTTACAGCATATTCTAAGCAATGGAGTCAACAAATAGCCCAATAGCCCAGGAGTTCATCTAAATTAATAATTCTGTAAATTTAATTACATTTTCTAATTTAAAAAATATCTTAATTCCAATGTTTCAAAAGTATCTTAAAATCGATTTTTACTAACTTTAAAAAATTTTCGTTAAGAAAGACATGGAAATAGACTTAGATTTGTCTAAAAAGTTATTGAAAAACAATGTTTGCTTTACTACTACTTTGGAATTATATTTAAATATTATTTTCAAAAAAGTAATATAAATGGTTTTTTGTGTTTTAAACCTCATCTCGTGATCAGTAAAGATATCATAATTTATGATAAGGAATAAGAGATAGAAAAGTGATTTGCGATACTCTTATTGTTTATTCTTCGGACACGACTTATATTCCAGAAATAGAATAAAATCGGATCGAAATTATAGATTTTAGGATCAAATTCTTAAAAAAATAGTTTTAAAAAATATTTAGTTTTGCGAAACCTTTCAAACAGCAGAATATAATCATTTCTATAATTATTAATAAAAATAATAATAAAATTCTTTAGCTATTATTTCACATTAGACTTGATTGAAGAAAGAGAATTAAGTATTTATTATTAATAACTTAGCGTAAAATGTTTTTAGAAAACTCGACATAAAAAAAACAAAAATAAATTTCAAACATAAAATTGTTGAACTTTTTAAAAATCCAATAAAAATTCACAGCATTTTCTAATTATTGAATATAGGAATCACGAAATTTATGACAGAAAAAAAGGAAAAACAAGATTTAAACAGTTATCAGAGGATAGAAAATATATTAAAAACACTGAATATTTATATGAGAAGAGGACTAATAATTAAATAAAAACAGAGAAAAACAAAATTCAATATTAACTTACATTAACGTCAAGTTTTATAGAGTTTGCACTTAAATATAATTAAAAAAGCAATTTTCAAGAAATTAATATTATTTGTAGAGCAAAAAAATTATTACATATTTTAATATAAAAATTCTAAAGCAATAAATGCATTGGAAATACGAGTTTGCGCTTCAATATTATCGTTAATTAGATTTTTATTTCTATCTAAAATACGGTTAAATGCTTTTTTGTAGCTATAAATCGGGTATCAAATAGAGATCAAGTGATGAGCCATTAATTAGAAAAATGCATATAAAGAGCGAAAGAGTATGTGAGAGGAGAGTAGAAAGAGTTTAATGGTCTGGTCTATCGAAATCAAAAACTGATGCGATTTCTATGGCAACCACTGTTCTGTTGTATTGTTAGCATCACTGGATTTGGGCGACCAATAGTTATACCTCTCGTAAGACATAGACTTAAGAGTCGGAGACCCGTAAAGAATCGCTGATTCCCTCCGCGAAGGAATGCATTAAATGCAATGCCGTTTTGCAATCGGAATGTATTGCAGTTTATATTTTTGCTTTTTAGTTAAAACAAAATTATATTTTGCTTTTTAGTTAAAACAAAATTATATTTTGCTTTTATTTTTTCAGACTCAACACAAAACTTGTTTTTCACACTTTTAAAAATGTTATTTTTAGTGTTTGAATAGCTTTAAAGCTTAAAAATATAGATTAAATGCCAAATAATGAAAAAAGGAAATCTATATTTGAAGGAAAATTGTATTTTAAAGGAAATACAACTTTTTCTTGTTTGCACTGATGAAATATATTGTTCAGAAATATTTTGATTTAATTCTATAAATAGTCGGCTATTCTTTAAGTCGGCTAATATTTGAAAATTAATTCAAATCTATTGAAATCTAATAAAATTCTCAACAGAAATGACTACATCAATGATATGGAGTAAGCCTAAAAAACCACCTGTAAATGTTTCAAAATAGCCTTGAACATCATGAGTTACTAGTTTCATGGGTTCTTTGAAAATTTTGACTTTTCCTTTGCTAATTTTTTTGAAAATTCTCCCTTCAATTAGGATTTTTACCCAAATTTAAAAATAGCTCTTCTGATACCCATTGACTCAGCCCTGCTTGGTTATTACCCTGGACCAAATCATACCACTCCTATTTCAGTATTGATAGTTAGGTAAAGGAACAAACAAAAGGATCTGTCGTATAATAAAGTATTGCCTTTATTTGTTCCTCTTATTGTGTGACAAAAATATATAATTATTTCACTAAAAGAGCAATTTTTAAAAATGATTTCATTTATAGTAATTGACAGATAAAGTGATGAAGAATTCCGTTGAAATGAATTAATAATATACTTGTCTTTATTTGGCTTCACTATAATTGAAATTATATTCAAATGTCATTAAAAGAATGATAAAAATTTTTAATTAAAATAACTATTCATTTATAAATCCATTGCTTCAATGAAATGAATATAATATTTAAGGTTTTATATCAAAAGTGAAAATCAAAAACCAAATGACAAAAAGCACTAAAAAATTAAAATTAATTAAATAATTGACGCAATCAATAGACGGAATGAAAGAGAAGTTATATTTATATTCAAAACACAAACCAAACAAACGTTATTGAAAATTGCAATTACAGTATTGTATATACAATAGTAAACTACGTGTAAATTAAGAGCTGAAGTCAAGTCGTTAGAGACGATAGAAGAAAAGTAATTAAATTCACTGCAAAAATAATTGCTTGAATTGCTTTTCACTACATATAAAATATAATTTTCAAAAAATTAATTTTGTATTTCAACAAAAACCAAGTGAAGCGATTCACAAAACTGTAGTGAATGTCTGCTTGAATACAGTCTGACCTCTATTTCGAGTGCAAAAACATTTGTTAGAAAAAACAATTCAAATGAAATAAGAATAACACAAATAATTGGATCGAAAAATGTATTCATAGAAATATTTTAAAGCATTACTAATGAATAATTAGAGTGAATCGAAATGTAATATAATATCAAATCTGGATTAAGACTATTGTTTGCGAAGAGAAAAGAAGAAAAAACATAATTAATAGAAAAGAATTAGAATATAATTACTTATAATTAAACTGAGCGATGGTTTTGTGCTATTATTAATCGGTGTCGATGTCATCGATTGCTGAATAACTGTTGTATTATTTGACACAAACTGTTTCTCCAAATTCTGTTCCATTGACTTAACGGAAGGCATGTTTTCCATCAAAAAAAAATATGAAAAAAACTATTTTTTTTCTCTTTTTATTACTATTTTTATCTCAAAAAATAATAAGTTTTAATAAAATCGATAAAACTTTCAGATAATATGAGAAATCGATTCCTTGGTTTAGATCAGAAATATATGTATGAAAATACACATAAAGTATCTGTTCTTTTCTGCAAAAGTCTCTGGTCGTCACGAATCTAAAGTCATTGCCATAAATCGATTGTATCTCTATTTGAAAAAAATAAAAGATAAGAAACAAATTATAAAAACAACACTAAAAAATCATTTCCTTTGAACCAAAAAAAAAGTAAAATATTATTCATTGAAAAATTTAAACCAAAAGTCTCACAAAAAACACTTTCAAAAAGAACTTATTGCCCAAAAAAGCTATCAATTTATATCAAAAAATTGAAAGAATGATAGATTAAATAATAAAAAGAAAATGATTGCAATAACTCTCTATAAAACTTTTGATATATAGAACTCTTTAAGGATTTATATAATATTTGAAAAAATTTATGAAATGAAAACATTTTCATGTTTTTTGAGGAAAACTTTCAAAAGAATAAAAATAAAGCATAAGAGCAATTCAGTAAAGAATCTGAATTCTAAGGTTCAGAGAAAATAGAATTAAGAATATTTGAGCGCCAATTCAAGGAAGAGTAACTGAACCAGAAACTTTCAAAAGAATTCAATTTTTGGCAAACAATTTAAATAATAAAAACATTTTTAATTATAAATGAGAGTCAATGAAACAAAATAAGTTACCACTCGTCAGAAGAGAGTTAATAAAATAAAAAGTATTGTAAACGACTCTAAAAGTGAGAATAATTGACATAAAAATAACAATAAAGGCTAACACTGTTTGCCATTAAAAATAAATGTTTGCCAGGGGTGCCAAGGAGGTGTAGCCTAAATACCCCTGACTTTTTGCATGCGTCGCAGGCAAATTTTTTATTTTAATCTTTTATTTTAACCCTTGCATTTTTCATATTTTGAGATTTAGTATACTCCCTGGCATTTTGAGAACAATTTTAACAAAATACTTCACCTATACCCTATGCCGAGTCAGGCCGACCATGGCTACCCCCGATGTTCTCAGTAAACAAAAGTAAAAATAAAACAAATAAAACTCACAAAAAAAGCATTGAATAGTGAGTGTGACTCAAAAAATATTGTCTGCTCAATTTTTTATTTCCTCGCATTGTATTACTCGAGAGAATAATTTCGATAAAAAGTAAAAAATACTTTTGAAGTATTGAGTAATAAATATAAAATGAATTATTGCATAAATATAACAAAAACCTATCGATTGTGCAATTCTATCGATAATAGCAATAATAAAAGTATTAAAAAAGTAATTTAAATAAAATTGAAAAATATTTAATCGCTTTATACAAATAGAATAAACTCAAGAGTTATGTGAAAATAATTGTATAGGAATTGTATTTAACTCTATTTATAGTAATTAATTAAATAAATAATGAAAACATGGTATTCATTATGAAAACTAAATAAATAAAAAGTCAAACAAGACTTTCCTTATTTATAAGTAATAAATAAAAAGACAAAAATACCACATTTGCTGATATACTGCATACAGTGAATTGAATTGATAAAAATAATAGAGAATTATAATAATTATAATTCGAGTCAAAGAAAAGCTCATAATATTCACTATGTCTGACAATAAAAGTCGATATAAAGGCCTTGTAATTCTGTGTTCGACGACAACCGTAATAATGTTTAGCATTGAATCAAATGACAAAACAAGATTTCCTATTAAATTCCAACTCCTCTTTCAACATTCTAATGGGACGAGATGAATTGTTGGGAATTTCAGTAACATAATCCATTAATTGCGATAATGATTAAAAATCGAATGAATTTTCTGAGTTTTCACCTTATCTATAATTTGAATAGTTTGAAAATATTACCGCTAGTTTCAGCATGTGCCAATTATCAGAATCAGTGTCTCAATTACTTAAATTCGTTTGTTAGTTTTATCTCGAAATATCATATTAGAAAAGAGTGCTTATATCTTGGATGGGGAAAGGAATAAATCTCATGGGTGGCATTTTATTTTGGCGATGCCAGAAGGTGGGGGTATTCTGGCCTTTGACGTCACAAATTTAGCCAAGAATGCCAAGAGGTACGGAGGAGAGTATTCATCAAATCCCATCAAATTCGTACAGAATTCAATGAAAATGACGTAATTTAACAGAATTTAGACAAATTTTTCCGGAATTAACACAGGATTTTACAGAATATTCTCTAAAAAGGCTCCGAAGGTGATTTCAAAATTGATCTGGGAAGATATCTTGCGAACAGCCTGGGGATATTCGGCCAAAATCCGGTAAGGGTATTCCGGACCCCCTTTCCCCATTCCTGTTCGAGATATAGTATGTAAATTTATAATTTTACCCAAAAATCTCGTGACTACAATGCCAAACCCAACATACAAACAACGTTACCATATATACATATAGGGTAGATCATAATTTAGATTTTTTTTTATTTTGGGGCGGAGGTTTTTAGCAATTTCATTAGACGGCACAATTTGACAATAGGAACCATATTTTTATCTCTTATGGCTATTTCGAGTTATTAATTGTTGAAAATTTGATTTACTGTATGCATATATCTTGTGAATACGGCAGGGATTGGCAAATGGGGTACAGCCCGGAATACCCCCTGTGATAATGGCCGATACCCCCTACGTCACTCGCGAGAAAATGTTACTTTTGGCCTAATTTTTAAAAATCAATAACTCGAAAACCATAAGAAATAGAAATATGGTTCCAAATGCAATAACATGGCATTTTATGACCTTTCACATGAAATTAATCGAACTGGAAAATTCCAAATCCATAAATCTCTTTTGATATTACAACTATAAAATTAAATAAGCAATTGATAGCAAATGATTGTGAGAGATGCAGAACCTGGTTTAAATAGTAGATGGAAGCTTATTATTAGTAAAATTTCTCCAAGGTTAAGCATATTTATATTGCATAATACTCGTGGAGGGAATCTTTTGATTCTACTTATACAGTATTTATCTACAAATTAAGTCACTTTTGTCATTAGAGGACAATGTATTGACATTTGAAATAATAAGTGAATTAAATGTATCAAACGTGTCGACTAAACATTCTTATTGTCGAGAGGAGGGGTCCTCACGTGCTGAAGCAGATTCTGATTGTTCGAAATGTTAGTTCAAAAATATATGGCATAAAATGACAATAAAATAATTAGAGAATCAAATAAAATAAGCTATTATTGTGAATACGTTAGAGATACTGATGTTTATACATCACGCATACCATACCATTCCATAGAATACACGACAGTTATCATCGATATCTCTGAACATGAATTTAATAACTAACAACTTAACAGACTATTTGTGCCTTCAATTTGCTTCCAAACACAACATATATTTAAGTTGAATTGCATTTTATCACTAATTCTAAAAAAGCGTATTTGAAGTAAAATATTTAGTGAATAAATTTTAAAAAACAATTATCACAAATATAAATGTGTGAACACATTTGTGAGCGCTTCTTAAAAATTAATCATTCCTTCAGCAAAATTCTTTCCAATTGTAGGAAAAGATCAATAAATTGATTGTCAAATCGATTGAGTAATGAAATGAATTAATTGATTATTCAATCATTTGCTTAAAAAAATATTTCATTGATTGACAAAATTAATTGAAAAACTTCAAAATCAAATATTTCCTCTAATTATTCTGGTTTTAATGCAAAATTCCCAGTTATTTAAGAAGTTATATTAAATAATAAATTATATTAATCAGAATAACTAAAAATTGTTATATAATTGGCAAACCTATAAGAATTTTCAATGTTTTCCTGTTCATCAATTCTATCACTAACAAGAAATATTATACACTAATATTAATAATTATTAATTGTGATATTATAATATATTTCAATTAAATAATTTAAAGAATATGAAAAAATCTAATCAATCAAATTATAAATCAGAAATTCATAAATAAAAAACACACAGAATAAGTCTACAAATAAAATAAAATTTATAATTCAATTCATATCTAATTCGAGTAAACGAATCATTAATTCAGAAATTGCTCATAACTTTTCTTTTAAATTTAAACACAAACTATTGATTTAAGGGTTTTATCAGAAAAAAATAAAACAGAACTCATTAAACCCATCGATAAGTTTCTGACACTTAATAGAAGTAAATTTTTTACAAATAAACAAATATTAAACAATTTTGTAACTAATGATTATATATTTTAACTCATCCGTCGATATTTAGTGGAAAACAGTTGTGAATATTAGATAATAAATACATTTGAAGTGAGAGACAAATATATAATAATTGAGGAAAAAGTTGTAAAAAATAGTTTTGTTGGCATTTAGTTGTTGTAATTCATTATCACTACTACAGTACTACTACTGATTTGACGATAAATTTCAATCAAAAAAATATATTTAAAATATTTATTTAATTATAAATGAAAATTTTAGCAAAAGCCAATTTATTATCAAAGCTTTGATGGAAATCTAGTTATGAAAGCGATTGTCCTTTTCATTGATTACTATAATTACTATTATTTTAGTTACTAATTGCCTGAGTTTTATATTATTTTTTGTGCGCTTATTGTTTTGGATCTGAATATTTCAAAACTTTTATAACATAACTATATGTGGATTATATTAAAATGTGATAAAATATAATTAAAACTAATTGAATAAAACTATAGACTCAGACATAGAAATAATACAAACAAATAAAATAATTAAATGATTGAAAACATAATAAAACAAATCATTAGTAAAAAATAGTTCATTAAATGATATGAAAAAGGATATCATTTCTGTTTAATTACAGTAAAATAAAATACAATTTATAACTAAATAATTGAAAAAATATAATAAAAGCTATTTTTGTGATTAACCGGTATTTTGAGACTAAAACTCTATTTCAATACAAAACTATTGTCAATAAATAACTGAATATAAAAGTGAACACAATTTATACATAAATTAATTGAAAATAAAATTTTATATAAAAACAGAATATAAATATCGAAATAAATGTTTAAAAAACTATTGGTTTTGTTTGAGTCAAAGCATACCTTTTCTGTTGAAGACTTTGGGATTTTTTGAGTTTTTTAAACACAATTTATAGTAATATTTGTATTGTATTCACAGTTTCTATATTTCATTCAATGGACTCTCTATTAATGCATTTAATTATTTGATTCACTTTAAGACAAATATAAAAGCGATTATGTGTTTATGTTTTTTAAATCAAAATCTCATTGCGTTTTGTTATTTAATATTTTTTTTATTATTTTTATTGTTGTAAACAATTTTTTCTGTGCATTCATTCACTCATTCATTGATTTCACTCTTGTATTCTCGACTCACAGTTCATATAGTCGTACAATAATTTAATTTAATGAATGTGTGCTTTTGTCGCACAATGTTTTGAACGCCTCTCACATACGGCGACATCTATTGATTGGCCAATAACTTAGAGACAAGAATTTTGAAGAATTTTATACATAAATTCATAGGATATCAAATACAGTGAAAACTGGTTATAACGAGTCGTTCGGTTCCAAAATATCGCAGTTATAACCAGGATTCATTATAAAAAAACTATTTTTTGGTGATATAATTCATCTAAAGAGTCAAAATTCATACTAACAATACAAGAGATTTTTTAAATAGATTATTCATAAATACAAAATAGGTTTATAAATGAAAAGATGGTTTAATCATCAATTTTCAAAATAAAAATTATAAAACTTACAAATTTTACTATTCAATTATATAGATTGTTAATAAATATAATATTTGGCTATTTCTCTATAAATTTTATATAGATTTAAATGGTTTGCTAATTTGAAGTATAGATTTTAGCAGATTTTATTTTGTAAAATACAAATTTGCATATTACTATCACCTCAGGAATCAAAAGGCATCTGAAATATAGATGATTTTTACACCAAAACTCAAATTTTAGTACAGGAATTACTGTATAAAATCATTACTATTCAATATTACTAATGTTGTGATAAGTAATTGTAAGAGTTGTATTTTTAGTTAACTTATGAATGAAAAATATAACAAAAGTTTAGTTGAAATTCAATGAATTATTTATCATTTCTTAGTATTTATTATTTATTTATTTTTATAATTACTAAAATAATAATTTTTACTCATCACTTAACTTATTAAATACTAAACTCTTGTATTCATATTAACTTTCATTTCTGATTTCAGTGACTATTTTAAAATCGGAAATTATTTTGATTGATAATTGAAACATTTATAATTTTTCAAAAAAATCTCATGAACTAAAAGCCAAACCCACTTAAAAACATCTTTACCTTATTAGTAAGCTACAAAATAATTTTCAGAATTTTTTGATTGGGGGGCGTGGGTTGATTTTTGTAAACGTGACTTTTGGCCAAATTTACCAGTAATTCAAATTTCAAAAATTCATATCTCGAAAACCTTAAGAGATAAAAATATAGTTTCAAATGTAATATTGTGTCATTTTATACCCTCTATAAAATAATATTGATCAAACTCGAAAATTCCAAAAGTCCCCTTAACCATAATACTACTTTAAAAATTATTAATTATTGATGCAAGAGTTCATTAGATTTTCAAATCCTGTCCTGGTATTTGTGACAAATTTCCTGTCCTGTCCTGTTCCTGTACATGAACAGGAAAAAACAAGACAAGACATATATGAAATAATGATATTTATTCATTTTTAAACCTATTAAACTGTTAAATCCTTATTAATCTTTAATGCTTTAAAGCTTTGCTAATATTTAACTAAATGTAATATTTATTTATATTTTTTAAATAAATTTTTAATTTACTCACAAAATGTAAACTTATGTTTACGCGTAACTTACGGTCGATTTTTAAATTACGCGTAAATTAACAACACTACTAATGACTCATTAGTAATGAGTAGAGCTAGGAAATCTCGGGAATTCCCGATATTTATTTGTAAGCATGAGTGTCGGGAATTTTATTATATTGTTCATATGGGGTGTAATAGACTTCAAAAATCAAGGTTTTATTTTCCCGATATTCCCGATATGAAGGGTTGTTCCCGATTTTGCGGAT
>JAQFXN010000970.1:0-17404 GCA_034693365.1 Liacarus xylariae
AATGATGTTTAATACACCAATGCATTTGAGTACAGATACAATAGAATTATCGACACAATCAGAAGAAGAAGACAAAATGGTTAAGATGTCAGCAAATGAAATGACAGATAATGACGACATTTGGTCGACTAGTTCTGAAGTAACGCTTAAATCAGAGATGAATACCTCCACAGCAACAGAGACCCAATCAGAAGAAACAGATGAAAGGGAAGATGTGATTTTGAAAGTGTCCGGGGATGAAGTGACAGATGACAGTGAGATTCAGTTCACTGCTAACAATGTTATGTCCGAAACAGCAATTACTAGTGATGGGACAGAAGAATGTAAGCCAACAACTACTGAGTTGTTATTACAAACAGAAACTGAGACAACAGAACCAGAAGAAGACAAAATTGTAAAATCATCTCCGAATGAATTTATAGATAAAGAAGAGATTCAATTGACAACTTCTGATGTTATGAAGGGAACAGAATCAGAAACG
This sequence comes from Liacarus xylariae, assembly GCA_034693365.1. Classification (NCBI taxonomy): domain Eukaryota; kingdom Metazoa; phylum Arthropoda; class Arachnida; order Sarcoptiformes; family Liacaridae; genus Liacarus; species Liacarus xylariae. The sequence continues at coordinate 482 of JAQFXN010000970.1, forward strand.
GCGACCACTGAATCAATTAGTGAAATAAATACACAAGTGATGTCCACTACAGAAGACATACATTCAAACACAATGATTACGACACAAGAAGATGAAGACAATGTTGGGAAAGCATCAGTGGATGAGTTGACGAGTGATGAAGAAATTGATTCAAACACTACTGAAATAATGATTAACACGGAATATGTGTCCACTACTGCAGAGGTCACACAATCAGAGAATGAAGACATCACAGAGAATGCATCAGAGGATGAGCTGACGAACAATGAAGTCATTCATTCGTCTACTACTGAAGAATTATTCAGTACATCGTCTGATGATATGACTAGCGATTCAACTGAAGATTTGTCCACAACAGGCAATGAATTGAATTTAGTGAAAGACATACTGAAAATTGTATTAAAGTGATAGACAATACACAGACATTGATTTGTAGTTATGGTGGACAGAGATTATATAGATTTGTAATTGTTTATGTAAATTATATAAATAAAGTTAATTGACTTATCCGGACGAAAGACCCGGAAACTAAATGTAAACTGGAATTTAATTGAAAATACCAGCGAAACCTAGAATAGAAATACGTACTATGGCATTTTATAGCAACATAGCAAATTATAGAGCGTTTACCCAATTTTAAATTAATTTAGTCAGGCTATTTCAAATATTTTCATGAAAATAATAATTGTAATATTTTAAAATTGATAAATTCTTTTATTGATTCATTAAACACAAACAATAAATAATAAGAGCCTTCTATTAAAAATAGAATTCATAAATTGCTTGTAAATTATTATTAAATATATTTTTATTGATTTTTTTCACCAGTTAACAAGGTGTGAAAAAATTAGTAAGGTAATAAGTTCATATTTTTTATAAAATTAGTATTAAAAATTTTACCCGATAATTTATTGAGCAAGTATCAAAAAGAATTTGATTAAAAAATCTTAAACATATCTCATTATTAAATAACTATACATTGTATGGAATCATTTCTAATTTGAGAATCGCTTCAGAATTAAATAAAACATTATTAAAATACAAGTAAGCACTGTTGTCCTTTTCACTTGTATTTAACAAGTGACGCAAGATTTTTTTGCACAGGGGACAATATTTTGTATTAAAATCGTACGATTGTTTTTCTTCTCATTTTAGTGACGGATTTTAATGTTGAAAATATCATGTTTTTGAAAATAATCGCTTATTAAAAGCGATTTTCTTTCAATGATTTTAATTAACTAATATGTCTTTAATTAATTATATTAAGTAAGTAAATCATAATAAAACAATATTTTATTTTTAATAATAAAAATTGAAATTATCTGCTAATAAAATTATGTATCAATTTCTTTCATTTTCCCAATCTATGGTTTTGATATTTTATATCACTATTGCTTTAGACATTATAATTTTGCATTCCACAAAATCATGCGCACATGCGCAATAATACTATTGCATTTTCAATAAAGACAAGTGAAAAGGACAACAATACAAATAAGAATAAATATTTAAAAGTATAAAATTAAAAAAAAATAGAGCACCCGTGTAAAGTGAAATCATTGTATTTTATTTATTCAAAAATTATTCTTATTCATATTGATTAAAGTAATTAATAAGAATATATTTCAAAACTATTGAAATAATATCTAGAGTTCATTTAAAAAACAATATTTGAATTAAGTTGAGAAATAAAATAAATCACTCGATAGTATCGATTTTCAACATTTTGTGATTTTGATTAATTAAAAATTTTTATTATTGTTTTAATTAGATTTTAATTTAATATAATTTAATATTTTATAATGAGAATTATTATAATATGTTTACATGTTCTAAAGCTGGTTTATTTAATGAATTGTTTGCCATTGAATAATAAAGAAAGTGACCAGGATGAAGATGATATGGAGTTAAACGATGATCTCTTTACTGATATGAGTATACGAGAAATGAAGCCCATGAGGGGACTGCAGGATGTGGAACAATTGGTAATTATTTTACACATTTGATGGCAGGCAATCACTATTAAATTAATATTTAGTACTATTCTTACAAAATAGAAACGCACCTGATAGAGAAAGTAGCCATTGAGGTTTGCGCACGACTTCAGTTCGTTTTTTTTGAATAATAATTTTATCAAGTGTAAAACATATTTTTATATGAAGACTTGATCTCTTGACTACCAATTGACACCAGAAATTCCATGATATCAATACGTTGTGGAGTTTAGTTATGGGAAGTCTGTGCTGCTCTTGCTTTTTACTCTCCAAAGCACATGTCCAAGGATTCACATTTTCTCTAAATCTAATTATCCTAAATATGAAACATCGGCCACAATCCTATTTCGTTTATACCCCCTTGAATACCCCTGTATATGGTACTGATAAGAGCTAGACTCCCTAATCATGACAAGAACTGACTCTTGTCCTGTCCGGTTGTAGTCTTGTTCTGTTCCTTTTATAGTATAAAAAATATTTTCTTATTCTCTCTTGTCTTGTAATGTCTCATAGAGTACTAAACATGAATTTAATGCAAATTATATTTAAGTCATTAAGTGTCTGAAAAAATTGAAATTTTAAAAAGTATTAATTATTTATGAAAGTGTTAATTAGATTTTCAAATCCTGTCCTGGTATTGTAACAAATATATTTTCCTGTCCTGTCCTGTTGCTGTACAGAAGCAAGAAAAACTTTAAGGAGTCTAATTACCTGTTATCTTATTTACTGTCATCGGTTTTGTCCGACTCTTCACAGCAATTTTACCCTATACCCCATCATGGATTGTTTCTGTCAAAGTTAGCAAAATGATTATTCAATATCGTTCTGAGCCCCTCCTGGGTTTTTCGCCGAATATATGGATCCTGGCACCTCTATCTTAGGTATCCCTAATTTGAGTTTGAATCTAATCTTTGTTACAACATGTTATATTTGAATTGCTTTAAATTTTTAAAAATTTAATCAGTGTAGGCCGAGTCAGACAAGTGTATAGGGAAAAAATTTGGGAAAAATTCTTTCAAACGTTAGGAATGGTATACAAAATTCCAAAACATGAAAAATGCATAGGGTAGGGTAAAAATCTTTTGTCTGCAACGCAAAAGGTCTGGGGGTATTTTGCAAATTTTTCGAGAAGGGGTATTTAACTATACCCTCTATTGACTATCCCTGAATCTAAGTAAATCCCCGGTTAATTTTTAGAATTGAGAGAATTGAAAGAAGATATTTTAAATATAGTAGTGTATATCAAGAGTATATTTCAAAGTCATTCAAGCTTTTGTCGTTTATTCTTCTCCACCTTTATTACAATTGAGAATAATGTTTTAACCAAAGATATCCAAGATAGCTTGTAACCAAGCTGTAAAAAAATGGGAGGAAAACGTTCCAATCACAAGGGATGAGGTTGAGCACTTGGTTTTATGTAATCTCACGATGAAAATCAAAGCATGAATTTTGGAATATTCTGAAAAATACTACTCTTTATATCCCTTGATTAGACTGACACTGTTTTCCTGGGTTTTGCTGTACTGTATGAATGACTGAAATAATCTGCAAATTAAATGTAACTGAAAAGAAACAAATATCAAAGTCATGTTTAGCATTTCGATTTAAACGATATTGTATGTTGATTATTTATATTTAAAATTATATAGAACCTTTTGGATAACTATTACATTAAATTCTTTTCACTTTCAGTAAATGCAAAACTGATTTTGAAAGACTTATTAAAATAAATAAAATTAAACATTAGATAAAAACAGAAGATTTTGTGTTTAATTGGCCACAGATTTATATTATTGAGTTCGACAACACTTGACTAATAATAAATCTAAAATAATTAAATTTATTGGGATTTTCATATAATGTGCACAAAACATATGTAGCGATAAAACTGAATAAATTGATGAAAATTTGTTCATTTTTAAACCGATTTCATTTCAATTCACAATTTTATTATCACAATTATACAATCAGAATTCATTCCATCAAATTGTTGTTATGTGTTTCAGCAAATTAAGAAACGTAACTTCGTATCCAATTCTGGACCAATTATCTAAAGAGTAAGTGTTTATAAATACAAATATCTGGTAGTGAAACGCTGGAGAGAGTGAGCCTTATAAAGAGATGACTCAAACTCTATAAGAATCTATCTCTCTTGCGATTCTTGACCGGTTGCGACCACATATCTGTTCTTTTAAATCATGAGTTAATCAAAATAATAGTTATTAATTCAAAAGTTATAAACTCATTGCAAAGCATTTAGCTTTGAAGTCCGATCGTTGGAACAAGCCTTACATTAAGATATGGTAATCCAACCCTCGGGTTTTGATGCTTAATGGTCTAACTTTTACTTCTAAATTGAGTTAATAAATCAATTAAGACCAATATTTTTGAAATTATGATCTAACTAAATTTAGCAAGAATGAGCGAGAATATGGCATGACCTTGTTCAGATTTCAATTGTGATTCTTATCTCATTTGTCAAACAATATATTTATCATTTTGTATTGAAATATTGGAGTATTTATTATAAATGTTTTTATAAAACATGTCATTTATATTACTTAAATAATATTTACTTTATATATAGAAAAGTGAAATAATTACTAAACAAACAAATTTGAACTAACAATTAGTATAATTGAATCATTAGTCTATAAATGTTACCATGTTACATTATAACTCTAAATTAGAATAATAAATCCATCAGTTTATTCATTGATGAGTTTATTAGAAATTGTGAATCACAGGTGTTGTTAATTATAAAACTATAATCGATTCAATTTAAATGAAAAATAAATATCAACAGTAATGTTAAGAATCAAATTATTTAGTTTTAATATATATTTCAAATACAATTAAACCCTGTTTTGTAAGTGGCATTGATTTGACGTTCATTTTCTGTACAATTAATTCATTTATTCTTTATTACAATATTTGCTATAATTATTTGACTTTAATTCATTAATTCAATTAATTTGTTGCACTTTTTTGTATTTTTGTTAAATAAGTTGACAAAATTAAAACGTCAAACACTACTACCACTGAAATAAATTAAAATTATTTATTTTAAGAAAAACTTATTCGAGTGATAATAAAGCTTTGGAACCGGTATTTAAATTTACAATTATTTTTATACAATCAATGAATTTATATATATATTTATAATAATAATAATAATAATGATGAGAAGGATGAAATTTTAAAAAATGATTAAAATCGCAGTTCACTGTATAGAAGAGTTCATTGGTTTAGTAGAGTATTTGTCACTTCAGATATTGTCAGTAATGGATTGACTTCTTTGCAGCCATCGATCATAGCTATGCCTCTGTAGTATTCCAACTGTTTAGCCAAGGGTTGCTATAATTAAGCCATTAATGATAATTAATTGTTAATTATTCATATATAACAGTATTAAACACAAAAAAGCAAAAGAATAGAAAAATAAATAGAATTTACAAGAATTAGCTTTTATGCTATTGAGATGAGATGGCAAGTGGTGTTCAAATGGTTTGGTTAAGTATTATTATAATAGTTTAACTAATTATAGTTACTATATATAAGTTTATTTATGGCTTTATAGCACTAATGATTAGATTTAGTTAACTTATTATAAGTAAAATTAAAAGAAGAGGTATTTCGTATTAAATTTTGTCTAAAAAGTGAACTAAAGTAGAAATAATAAGACAAATGTAGGTGACTTACGCAGATGCGGTCGCCAGTGGCCTATTGTTTCAACCTGCCATCCCTGCACAGGATTATTGCACAAAAATATTTATTACAACAAAAGCCAAACATTCAAAACTCAAATTCATTACAAAAATATTCAAATTATAAGCAAATAAATAGTGAATAAATAATACCTCAATGGGAGAGACATCTGCGGTGCCGTACGGCTGTGTGCTGTGATAGCCGGTGATGTTGACACTCATTGGCACTTTAGCACTCGATGGACTGTGTGCTACAGATGGATGTGGCGATAATGGCTTGGGGTTAGCAATGCTTCCGTTCCACTTACAACTGACCACTCGTTCATTTGGCTTAATGTCAGGCGTTGTTAAGGAATACTTATTTCTGGCGCCGAAGTTATGGTTTGTGCCCCACATTAGAACACTTTGTCGGGAATCGATGTTATTGGCAGAACTGAACGCCGAGAGTATGGACTGGGATGTCGTCGACTGGGATGAAGTGGTTATTGCATCGATAGAGTTGTGGTCACTTCGATGGGGAGAAGAGTTGGAAGTGAGTAATGGAAGACCAGCTTTATGTTTGATAACACTCAGACAGTCGTTCGGCGCTGAGGACAGACCGAAGTTACGGTGCGATGGAATGTCAGCGATCTTCGTGTCGGCTAATAATGGCTGATGAATGGCTGCCGAAGCACTCATTAAACTACAGGGCGTTGTGGCCGAAGTCATATAACTGTCACAACAGGAAGTCTTTGTGAGAGTTCTGCCGTTTGTGTTAACGCTTTCACTCATTGCAAACTTGGAGTCGTTGGCCATTTGGCATCCGTACAGCTTATCCGAGTTCTCCTTCACCAGACCACTAGTGTCTGGCGGGTAAGCACTGGGAAAACAATGTGCTGTTCGACTGGTGCTCATGTGGTCGAGAAACCCATTGGTCGGGTATTGAGCCGCGGGATGGTATTCGGGATAATACGGTCCCAACGCGTGACGAGAATAGTGTAGAAAGTTTTCGGGCGCCAGGAATGGCCGGGAATTGTGATCGATTGCAGCGGTGAACAGGTTTTGTGGCATCGCTGCTGCAGCGGCGGCCGCGGCATAACTGGACAGACCGTTCATGTTATCGGCGTATGAATACATACCGGGGTTCTGATAGCCCGCTGTGACGTTGACGGCCGCCGCATGAGTGGCAGCGTTCACAGCACTTACACTCGAGCTCTCTTCGAAAGCAGAATAGGGATGGGATTCCACGCCTGCAGTTATTTTCCGTTTGCCGGTCGCGCGACAGGTCGTCACCACATCTCGCACTTGAGATTTATATCTACGACTCCTCTGACATCTCAGTATGAAATCACTATCTGATAGAAATCCTGACCTATCCGTCATCGCTCCGAGACCTCCGTCCAAATAAGTTACTTTAAAATCCATCGTACGTTTCCCTAACAAATCCCTGCCCTCCTCTTCCCTACAAAAATATAGCATAAATACAGTTTAGAAAACAAATTATTGATAAAAACTTTTTGAATTAATAGTCAATTCGTTAAAAACTCACATCAGAGGTCTGTGAGTGCATAATATAAAGTCTGGTTTACTATTTTTATAGACTAATCGAGCACTGGTTTGCAACCACTGCCACTTCGAATCTTTGGTCACCAGACGATACGCTATCAGTCCTGAAGCTCCTGTTTTTAGTACTGGTATTCAAAAACAAACAAATATAGAATCAATAAAATCTAAAGAATGCAGTGATGACTGAGCATTGACTTACATTCTTGATGAGCACTGGCCACATATGCCAGGTCATCGTAGTGGACTAGATCATAACCGCCCTTATTCGACATCTCATTATCACTGTATCCCAACAATTGTCTCCCTCTTTGATCCATTGATACTAAGGACAAATCGAGTTTGTGTTTGCTCTTAAACATGGAATCCTTTTGTGGCATTTCTAGTAGTGATGGCGGACCAAATGGAGTACAGACAGCGAACAGAGCCAATGGAGGCTCTTCTGTCTTATGGTTTTGGCCGTGAAGTACTTTGATTCTGCCCCTAATGTCTAACCTCTAATGAAAGGGAAAATTATATACAATTTATCAGAATTTATGCCAAAATAAAGTGAGAAAAAATCAAAGTTTAATCAATTTATGTGAACAAAGGGTTGTGTGAAGTAGCAGTTAATTTAATCCACACTAACTTAATTAACACTTCCTTTCCGTTCACTTTTATCTTGTTTTTGAGGCGAGAAAATAAAATTTTCTTTTTATTCGTATTTTATTTTCAGATAAAAAGTATTTCATTAAGAAATTATTGCTAATAATTAAAAACTTTGTTCCTCTTTGGGAGTGAACTCACTCTTCAGTTAATGAGTGGAAATAGTTTTGTGATCAGAAGATTAAGCGCTAAAATATTCTTAAAAATCGCTTGAAGTGTATCAATAATATTATGGATATATGAAATTCGTGACCAATTTTCAAATATTACATAAATATATATAAGTTTTAATTAAAACATTTAATATAAATAGAAAAAAGAAAATAATGAAAATTTAGTTGTTTTAATCACTTTTTTATAAACTCTGTTCAATAAAAGCCTAGTGTTTAGCCTCACTCTTATCAATGGCACAATCAGCACATCACTAATGAATTGCGATGTCATTACCTAAGTCTCAATTAACGCCAATAAAATTGATTTATAAGTTTAAATGCAATCGGAATATAACCGACAAAATGAAGCGATTTTCTAGAAATTTATATAAATATACTGAATATTTGTGTTGATTTATATATTCCCGTCTGCTTTTCGCAGCACTTTTTCAGATTATCACTCATTTATTATTTTCCAGAATCTCTGATAACATCTCCGCCTTTTTCTGCTATATATATGTTATTATATGAATATAATTTTGTTTTTCTATCTCTCGATTCTGAATGAAAATAATATATCTCTGTATTAATCAATAGAAAAAGTTTAACTAAAGACAAAAAAAAATATTGTCGTCTAATGAATGGTTTGAAGAAAATAAAGTTAACTCAAAACAAATCAAACACATGAATAGACCCTCTTTTTTGTTTGATAGAGATATTGAGAGGTTTGGTCGAAATGGTTTTTCCTATTAGAACGATGTTATCCTAAAAAGTCTATTTTTTACTGCTGTAGGTATTGCACTCTAATATGCCGTTCAATTCAAAGTGTATATGTTTTTTTTGTTCAGTTTTATCAGAAAAGGTAGGTTTCCTCCCATCTATTGATTGATCCCTAAAAAGCAGATCAATGATGTCTAAAATCATGTCTCAACTCATATGAAACAATTTTTTCTATTATATTTCATTTTATTTTCAATTATTTGTTAATATTAAACAAATGAGTCATTTCTTACAATTCATAAATCAAATAACTCTAAGAATATATTCTTTGATTTTTTTTGTTTTAAATTCATAAAACAGAATAACTCACCAAAAAACCGGACGTATTATCCAATAAACACCTGAACCTAACCGTAAAATTTCTTTCTAATAATTGGCAATTATCTGAAAATATATAATTAAAATATGAATTAATGATAATATTTTAAAATATTTCTATTAATTCTAATCAAATACCTTGTGATAAAACTTCTTGTAGTGATAGAGAAGATCGATCATTAGGTAGATGTGAATTCCACATCAGATGCCTTTGAAGCTCTTCCCTATCTTCTGAGTGAACCAATTCATAAACGCTTTGATGACATATATCGGACTAAAGATAAAAATATTGACAAAAATGAGAAAAAGAATATAATCACAAAAATTGAGTCATTCGATGAAAAAACAGGCAAAAAATATTCGCCTATAAATCTAGTGCTCAATGAAATGAATTTATTATTAGTTAATTTTGAGAAATACTGTGATATCAGTCCTCTCTCTTTCTCTCTCTCTACCTCCCTCCCTCCCTCTCTCTCTCTCCCTCCCTCCCTCTCTCTCCTCTCTTCTTCCCCCTCTCTTTCTCCCTCCATTAGTGTATTGTCACAAACTCAGGATTGTGACTCTTAAATGTATTATTTCATACATTACTAGAAAAGTCTAAATCAAAGTACATATGAATAATGACTATAAATGACATGTCACGGGTGCTCAAGGCTGTTCTCGGATACATCATCTATTATAATAATGATATTATGAAGGTTTAATAGTGACGTACGTCTACCCAAATGCTAGCATGAGTAAAATCAATGTTTACAGACTGAATCAGCCTGTATAGCTCACCATTGCTATAGAATGTAACATATTTTCAATTGACAAAACCAAATACAAAACAAGTTTATTATCATTGATGATGTTTCCCAATGATAGTCAATCACGTAATCGCTTACGAGAATTACGAAATATTCACGTTTAATAGTATTTATAAAATGTCTCTATAAATGAAATCTATTGTATAAATACTATTTCCCAAAAATATAAATAAAATCATTGAATTCAGTAATATTTTTAAGATTTTTAACTATTTATAATTTTAGGAAATAATAAATAATGGAATCGACAAATGAAATGATTCTGAGTATTGAATGCAAACATTAATTGATATTCTAATAAATATTAAAGTGAAAGTATCTGACATTCATAAATCTCAAGGCTATAGCAATTGAAAATAGACTTTGAATCAATTGCGTTATACTCTCCAATTGTATTGTGTTGTATTAGAAGCAAAAAGAATCAATATCAATATTTTTTATATCCCATATTGTTTTTGACGACTCTATTACATTACTTATTAGATTACGCATTACATACTCTATTAATTACTTATTTAACAGCAATTAAAACAAAATAATTTTTGAACCAATAATTTCAAGTTCGTTAAAATAATTCACTCAAAAAATGGTTGAACAGGAACGGGAGAAAAAGTGTCGAATTTGTGGGGATAAGGCGTTTAGTAAGTAATTTAAAATATACGTAAAAAACTTATATTTTTACAGAATATTTGTCGAAATTATTACAAAACTAAACACAGATTCGTAATAAATACTATTTTTAAAACTTTTAATTATATTTCAAATTTGTTTCAGAACATAATATTTATATTAATATTAAAACATATTTTTTTATTTTGAAAAAAATTAATTCTAAGAATAATTGAGAAATTCTATTTTTTTTATCCTAAATCAATTTTTTAGAATTTTCATCGGTATAAACAAGTTAAAATTTATTTAATGCATCATCATCATGTTATCTTTTGATAAAATAATATTTGATTGTATTTGCTTTAATAATAAAATAGCTATAGTTTATACCAGAATAAGCTAAATAAATGAGATTGGTGGTAGAATTTATTAATATAACTACTGGAACATTAAATAATAATTTAATTCAATTCACTTTAATTTATTTCAGGCAATAATTTTGATGCACTCACGTGTGAATCGTGTAAAGCATTCTTCAGAAGAAACGCCATAAAAGCTAAAGTATTGTATTAATTAATAATAACTCTTTTAATTATATAAATGACAAAATGTTTGGTCAATTTGTTTTTCCTAATATAGAAATACAAATGTCATTTCGACAATAATTGCAAAATAGATATAACGACTAGAAGAAATTGTAAATGTTGTCGATTAAAGAAATGTCTGGACATCGGAATGAAAAAAGTATTGTTTTATTTAGCATATATTCAAAAATTTAATTATCGATGAGAATAATCTCAAACCCATTGCTAATAACTATAGGATTGGATACTCACTCCGGAAGCGAAGAAAGAAAGAAAACTTAAAATAGAAATGAATAAAATTAAGAGAAAATCGAGTCATTCATCGAAATCAAACGATTCTTTGGACATAAATTCACCCGGAAATACAAATATCGATCATTCATCTCAAGCTATATATTCAGAGAATTCACCCGAAATAACAAACTCCCAAACAATAGATAATACTTCAGAAGAAATGCCCCAATTATTAAACCTAGACTTGGATTTTGATATTGAGGTTATAAATACTGAAATACAGAAAATTGAGAATTATATCGAAAATAATGAAAAGATAACTGAAATTTCAGACACTGTTTCAGTTCCAGTGATTAACACTTCATTACAAACTTTACAACAAAATTCTGAAACATTCGGTTTAGTTTTAGATTCAAATATAATGAATAGAAGTATTGAAAATAATATTATAGACACTGAAGAGAGATATGAAATATCGAATATTGTATACCAGAAGGCAGTGGATCTCGAATTTTCTGTTTTATCGATAGCCAGACCTCTGACTGATTACAGGAATAATTTTAATGAATTGGAAGGAATGAAATTGACTGAACTGTTGAACGCAACACATATTCTGATGAAACCCAATACATACAAAGCACCCACTTTGGAGTCATTCAGTACTACTTGTAAAGAAGTTAGCAATAAAATAGAGCAGGGTGTTTCTAAAATTATTCAGATGTGCAAAAGCTTAACTGCATTTAAAGGTATCTGTGCTAACGACCAAATATCACTGGTCAAATATGGAATCATTGAGGTGTATTGGATGCGATCTATTGAAACATATCATCCGGAAAATCAATGTTTTGACATAATATTGGTTTGTATTTTATTAATAATTCACTACTAATTCCATTTTAATATGATATGTCATATCTAACCTAAAGAGTAGACTAAATCTTTGCATAGACCTAATACATTGTTTTGCCTAAATCAAACCAACATGTCAAGTTAATTAACTGTTATCCTAGTCAAATCAACAATTTATGCTTAAATCAAACTGATTTATAAATATTTTCAATTAAATCGCAGGCATTTATTTTTGATATATAAAAATTTTTAGTCAAAACAGTTCAGAATTAAATCCGAAATGGTTATTTTCATTTATGAGAGTCTATTGATTCAAAAATGACTAGGCAAGTAAGTAGCTTGTTGTTTTTGTATATGATTTATTTTTGAATAAGATTATAACATAATATGATATAGTTTTTAGTAATTTATTCCGTTTTCGTAATCACTTTTAAAATTAATTGATTATTACTCTTATTCTTCAAAATGATATTAACTAAACTATAATTTTCATTTATAGCTTTCTTATTAGTAATGTTTCATATAATTAAATAATAGCTTCCACTAAAATATTATATTTTCTCCACCACTCAGAACAACGACACTTCAATTATAATGAATTTGGATTTACTCAAACAAATTTCCAATGATTTTTACAGTACTATAACAATATTTTTGAAAAAATTATGTCCCGAATGGGATTCGGATGTAATTATACTGAATCTGGTATTTCAATATTTAACTAGATTAACTTTTAAATATTATCAGTAATAAAGTAATTATTTCAGTTAACGGCTATCGTTCTCTTCAATCCCGATCGACCAAACCTTTTATTCGGAGAACTGGTTAAGTAAGTGATACTAAAAATTAATCTACGATCAAGTTTGTTTTTCAAATTAAACATATCAATTTTTTTATGTGTTCAATATTATAGACTTCAACAACACATTTATATGCATTTACTTAAGCGCTATTTACTATTGAAATATCGGTCGGAATGTACGGCAAAACTAAAATTCCTAAAACTTCTGAATTCATTAATAGATTTGGAAATTTTGGGCAAAATGTATTTGAAAAAGTATGAAACGAAAGATCCGGAAAAAATTGCACCCATACTCAGAGAGATTTTTGGGATTAAGTTAAATCAAATTGAAAATAATTCCAATACAGAAATAAGGGTTTGTTAACACAATAACTGTGTATTAATAAAAGATTTATTATTAATTTGAAGTATTTTTTATTTATTTTAATCTAAAAAACAGTTTCGAGTTTTAATATGAAATTAAATTTACTTTTTATTTAAAAATATAAATATAAAAGTTTTGTTACGAAATGATTTGAAAACAAAACAAAACCTATTTTACAACTATATTAGTGAAAGAGGAGACCCAGAAATGTGGAAGGGGGGGTCCAGCCTGGAATACCCCCTAACGTATAGCACCTTCCACATCCCCGAAGAAGAGTAATTATTTTATACAATAGAATTTATAACTTATGATGAGAGCATCAAAAGTCAGGGTAAAGCTATTTTTTATCAGAATATAATCTGTATCATTTTATTGATTGACTGAAAACATTACTGAATTATATATCAGCGCCGACTGTACTCATGAGTGTGTTCGGCGCTTTTGTGTTCAGCAAAACCAACATGAAGTGCCCATAAAATATTAACAAAGGCTAAACAAATTATTCGAAAAATTTGCGATAAAAATAGAAAACAAACACAAATAGTGGTCAAAACCAATAAAGCCTATTAAAAGCGGCAGAAAGTGACTGTAAGAGCCGACAAAATTATACACTAGAATATTGTAACTATTATACAAGGTTATCGGGAAATTTCTAAACATCGAACAGTCTCTGACGGACAGTCAGCCGAACTGCAGAAGTTGCACAGTGTTGAGTGGGCGTGGCCAGTGATGTCAATTCAGCCTATAGCTGCTGTGCAGTGAGATATTGAGTGGTGTGATAGTTGGCGGTAACATACTTGGCCGATGTGCGCCTTGAGATGGTCGGGAAGCACTCGAATGTTATCTGGCCTTTGGTACTGCTGTGCCACTCCCACTCACACTCACGGACTACAGCTGTACGGATACGACTGCATGTGAGACACTGGCAGAAGGCATTGCCAAATATTGCCGATCGCTAACGATGGGTGAGTGGTGTCGGGACACTGTCTGGTGGAGACGTGCTAATAGCCACTCTGATATTGGCACGAGTTCTAACCCGGATATAATTGCGGTCACAGCCGGTTTGAGTGTCATAATCGCCGATTGATTTGAGGCTTCGCGTGAACACAAACCAAAGTGGGTTTGCGTACGTTTGTATAGCGGAGAGCAGCCGTCGGTGCAATCAGTTCGGCCTGACGTGATGCTCAAGCTCTTGATTTTAAATTCACTTATACTAGCTCATATTAATGGTTCATCCTTCTATATTCAGTCGGAAGTGGATAGAGAGGGGAAATATCCTTCCGGTAAATCAAGTGAAAGGTAATCTATGCTATCATTTGTGATTGGATATGCAGTATTCCTAATTACTTTTCCTAAATCTAGTGTATATCGTTAGTAAGAATCCCTGACCGAAATTTGGTTAAATAAATAGTGATTTGTTGGTTCTAGACCAACTTCAGTGTGGGATAGGGTCACACTACAACTCGCAATCGGATATTTGTGCGACAAGCGCGGATACCCAAAAGGATATCAGGTTATAAGTATAAAAACTTACAACAGATGTAAATCAATTCAAGAGATGTGAGTTCAGAAAGAGTGTAAATAACTGTTACTGAACTGACAACAAATGTAAGACAACTCAAAAGATGTGAGTTTAGAAAGACTGTAAATATTTGTAATTGAACTTATGACAAATGAATGTTTAATTTTATATTTAATTAAAGAGTTTTATTTTCAGTTTATTGTGTTTTCAAACCAAAGTTATATTTAGAAAAGTATTTTTGACTTCAAGTTTGAGACCAATAAAGACAAGAGTTTTAGTCATTTTTGACGACTTGACCGACCATTTTCTGACGATTTGACATAATTTCGGTTTATTGGACAGAACCCTGAGCTACACCACCCGTTCATAGACTTTAACCCCCCGAAGACCGATGAGTACTGTAGTAAGCCTAAGCGAGATAAACGGCACAGCACTCGAAGCTCGAACTGCGACATCAAGGGATGAATATAGTTAAGAACCCAATTGAATCGCTGAAAACTAGTTGCAGCCGAGCGGATGTGCCAATTCAGTTCAGATATTAAAAAATAAAGTATAAATAGTTTTAAATAACTTATAGTTTACTAATATTACTGTAAAATACTTTATTAAATATGTAAACAATTGAGACCAAAGTTCAATCGTTTGGATATTTTATCCGGTTTTCCGAAATATATAAAATAGTTATAGAGAAATGGATTTTGAGGTCTTATAAATAGTGATTTGCTTCTCATTATTGGAATCTCTGCTGAATTCAAACCATTCATTGGTATTAATTAAGACTAAAGCTATTCTAACCCCGCGGGGTCAAAATAGCTAATTTACACAAAAAAAAGTTATAATAAAAAAAATAATAAATAAGGTAGAACAATTATTATCATTAAGAAATTTTTTTATTAATTCAAAAAATAAGTCATTCATTACAATATAAACATAAAACAATTTTATTCTGGAGAACGAAATCTCATAGAGCCCAAGGCAAAAACTCTTGAAAGGTTTCTAATATATCCACAAATATGGTTATCATATGCGTCGATATATTCGTAGGTTTTGCTATCTTCAAATAGCTTAATCCAAAGAATGGCGCCTTCTCCATCTCCAGGTCCGCTACCAATCCCTGTAGTCGAATCCGCTTCAGCTTTGATAGGTTCTTCGTTGGTCGCCATCTTTAATTAATTTTAAGAAAGAAAACTCAAAACTTTTTAATAATTTATTCAATTTAAACAATTGTATATGCGTCAAATACGTATACAATCTATAACAGTTTGTATTTGTGTTTTTAGTGTAATTATTAATTAATTTTAAATATTTTAATAATTGTTTTTAATGAATATATTTAATATATTTATTAAAATATAATTTTGTGTGAATTTATAAAAATTAAACAAGAATGACCATTATTATAAATATCTCCGCTTTCTTTTAGAACTATAAGTAATTCAAAATTATTTTTTCTTACAATGGAAGGACCCGTACTGCTTATTAAAAGTTGCGGTTATTTACATTTTGATCCATAAGTGACACCAAAAGTTGTAAATAGGCAAAATTCTAGAGTGCGATAGCTAGGCGATAAATTCGAGGGATTTATTTTGGAAGTTTTCATAACCTTCATAATCTTCACTTTATGCCCCCATACTATAGTATAAGACTATCTTCACTTTATCCCCCCTGCCATTGTATAAGCCTACCTTCATATAGGATTCACACTCCCAATCCTATTTCCAAATCCACTCCCATTCCCATTACCATTCCCACTATAACATTCATTCATTATTTTAAATTTTAAAATATAGGGTGGAAATGTTTCACTAATCAATAAGTATCCACTGTGGTCTAGTGGCTAGAGTCCTTGACTTCAGTCTTAGGGGTGCCGGGTTCGAATCCCAATTTGATTTTTTTAAATTTGTATTTTAAATTGTCATATTAAATTTTAATTATTTTTACTTAAATATATTATATTATCTTAAATTTAATTATTTTTATAAAAAAATATTAATTAAAATGTTATTAATCAT
>JAQFXN010000971.1:0-17392 GCA_034693365.1 Liacarus xylariae
TCATAAACTCCGTTACTTTTATGGCAATAAAGCATGTGGATTAATTAAGTACCAAGAATGAGCGCGAAATTTGAATGTTGATCAGCTCTGCTTATAAATGTTAAGAAAAATATGAATTAGTGTCTGTGTTTTAACTTTTGTGATAAATTTTATATTAGGAGACTAATATAACTGGACTGATATCACTGGACTATGGACTAATATTTAATGGACTAATATAACTGGATATCAATACAGAACTGGATGATTTCCTGTCTTAGAGGACAGGAAAAGACTCGACCAAGATAAGACAAGTGTCAATTCTGGTCACATTTAGGGAGCCTATTGTGAAAGGGGAAATTAAACAATTGTTTTATTTTTTCTAATCTTGAATTGATATTCACTAAATACGAATATCTATTATAAAGCTTTTTCTTTTACAAATAGAGACAAGATAGTTTCTTTCTAAATATCACATTTTGGATTTTTATTTTTCTTAGTTTTAAAAACCTTGAAAGCTATCCGTAAAACGATTTTCTAAGCCTTTTCTAAACAAATTGTATCTATCTATTTTTTCGCATAATAAGCAGTGATTATACATTAGCAGGGATGACCTGTCTCTAAAAAATTACCAAAATACTCTACCTGTGAAGAAGAAAAACGAGATCCCCTAGCAATGAGAAAGTGGGGCCTAAGAAGTGACGCCGTTTTGGAATATTCTGTGAAATTCAGTCTACATTCTTAAAATAACAGATTTTGGTCAAGTTCTTGTTAAATTATGTCAAGTTACATTCTAGCAGAATTCATCATAATTTGCCTGAATTCTGTTAAACTAACTTATTTTTAATTAAATTCTGAAAGATTTAACTATTGAATATAAGCCCTGACCCTAAGGTCTTTGTTCACCCCTAAATTATATCATCAATTTAAGTTTTTTATGATTATTTTTTTAATTGCTGAGCTTTTTTAAAATATTAATTGAGATTGCAAAGTCAAAGAAAGCGATAGAGCTCCTAAATTGATGTGTAAAGTACCCTAAATTGGTTATTCCAGCAATATCTCAACTCTATGGTGCTTCTTTGGCTTACTCGGACCTTGGCTACCCCTGTTATTAATATTATTTATAATACAGTATAGATTTTATACTTTATTATTTTAAAAACTTCGTAATAACTTTAAAAAACATCTTATTAATAAATTTTTACTGGAGTTAAATTCAAAAATTTAATATTTTTTTTATCGTAAAATTAATTATTTGTATGATTTGCAAGATTTCGTGTTTTAGACAACTTTTTTGCTCATTAACTAAGCTTTAATATGAAAACAAATTCATGAACGGAGGGAATTAGACGATGACTTTAATGATTTTTTAAAGAACATGTTTAATAGAAAAAAAATTACATTAAATTATTTTTTTGATTTCCATTTTTTATTACTTTATTTGATTGAAAATTGTCTGTTTTTTTCTTTTTCATTTAAAGGTTATACAAACAAACAAACAAATCAAAATCTGCATTCATTTAGTTCCTATGAATGACTTGAACCTCTGCCATTTTCGTCCAAGTCCAGTCTATTGACCATTAGACCACAATGCCAGTTTGGAGCATACTTTGTAATATTAATATCAAGCTTAAATACTCTCAAAGTACAATAAATTCCCCATACGAGAAATAATTTAAATATCAATAGCTCTTTTGAACCGGCTTACTGGGACGGCATATTTTATACGTATATTTTTATTTTGTCTGAAGATTATTTTGGACCTGATCAGATTTCGATATCGATTTTACACAAACCACGGTCTCCTTGTTAGTTTTTTTACCCTAACCTTGTGTTTTGATTTATGTGAAAATTTTTATGTTATTCTCTTCTGTCAAATATTATCTTGAATTTAGAGTCAAGTTTAGCTTAATATTGTGTTACAGAGATGTTGTCTGGCAATAGTCAAAACCACTCCTGAGTGAAACTACAAATATATTCAATCAGTTTTGAAAAACAGATTCACTAAATAAAAGATATACACTATTATTATTATAATAATATTAATCAAGAATTGTTTTACACAATAGTAAGTAATTATACATTTAATCTTTAGGTTTGGTTTTAGTGATTCAATTTTATTTTAAAACATGTTTATTTCTTATCAATAGTGTTGTTAAATTACTGTAATTTAAAAAATTTATCATAAATAATTATAACTATTCTCACTATGCAAGTCCGGCACTATGCAAGTCCGGCAAGTGCGGAGTAAAATATTGATTTTTTTTAATTTAGAAAGTTAATTCGATTTATAATAATTTACAATAATATTTGACAATAAATTGTTTGGACAATTTGTCCACATGAATGTCTTCGGGAGCTAATATTTTTATAATTTTGGTCTCTGATAATAACGCTTTAGTGGTTTTCAGAAATATTTAAATAATAATATAAAATTTTTTATCACTTCTCTAGAATCGAGTGATTCTACTTAACTCTCTCTCAGGTTTTGGATTTTCGGAAATATTTTTTCAGAGAAAATACTAATGAAATGAAGACTTTCAGCAAATAAGAGTTTTTACATCTGTTAGTCCACAGATGATGGGCTTAAGACTATAAGTAATAGTAAAGTTCAAAAGTAAAATTATATTGCTTTTTCACTCCAATTGCATACTCTCGATGTCCACTCCGAAGGTTAGGCAAACTCTAATTCACTCCACTGTTCAGTTGTTAAGAGGAAAAGCATTATTATTATTATGGCTAAAATATAATAATGGAAACTATCCTCCAATTTCTGTATCTTTATTACCAGAAAATAGATGCATTTCGAGTAAATGTGAGGAATCAGGCATTCCTATACACATACAGTCGAAGAATTTTTTAGAACCTGTCTGAACTATTTTCTCATTGAAACTCTGTATTTTTATTTGTACCCTTGTACCATCAAAATTAGTAATCAATCAAAACTAAATCAATTGATACAGTATAGTAACTATTTAAGTTAATATATAGTTACTATACTGTATCAATTGATTTATGATATATCAAATTTTCATTTAAAGTTAATTTATTGTTTTACATTTAAAATTTTTTAAAAATGATTTGTATCTTTTGCTTTGATTCATTCATTTGTTTGTGAAGTGAGTTAAATAATCTCTTGAATATTGTTGAATGATAAACAAACTAATTTTTCAGAAGAAAATCTTCGAAAATTCTTATTTGTTTATTATAACTACATTTTTTTACATAAATTATTTGCTAAATATTACCGTATATTTGTTTTTATTATGTTAAATAAGGTAAAATTTGTAGATGAGCTACAACTCTAGACAAACTACTTCAATTTTGTATGAACATCTGATTTTCGTATTAGTTTTTATTTTCATTTACCCTCATAAGACATATTTCTGTTTATTTCTATGGATACACTATAGGGGAAGTTTCTTATTTGATGGAGCCTTTAATGAGATGTGTATGTATTCAAGATTAATATAAAAATTATACTAAAAAGTTCTTAAATAGCAATATCGAATGCTTAAAAATCTAAACAAGATTTCTAAACCATGCTCACTAGGTCTAAACACTAAACTTGTCAATTATTAATTAATAGGCTAAAGGCATTCCGGTATATATTTTGAACCCGAAATAAATAAATTTCCCCCAGCAGTAGCTTTACTACATATTTGGAAAAATCATTATTTCGTTTTTTGGAAATTATTTCAGGCACTTCTGAATGTCGGAAAAATAGAGTGATATCACGTTAGAATCAGATTTTCAAGATGTACAATTAATTTTTCATTTTCTAGTGACCCTTGCCCTTTATATGCTGTGTTATTATACGCTCAGATAAGAGAGTGATAGAGCTTAAAAATCGAAATCTAGTTTATAATTTGGGTCAGAAGTCTAAGTAATGATTGCTTTTATAGTAATAATTATAATTATAGCGTGAATTACCGTAAAAATCATAATAATAAAAGTCTTTCAATAATTTTTACTATTTTGTTGAACACTGTTTAGAACTATTTTAAATTTAATATATTTTTGAAGAGAATTTTGGCAATAAAACTGAATTACCGGATAATTTAATACATAACATGTGCTGATTTTGAAGTAATGGTTTGAAACAATTATTGAACAGTTGTTTAAAATTATTAAATAAATTATTGAAATAATTAAAGTTTTTTCTTTTTAATAATAACTTTTGCTTTCTTTTTAATATCAGAATAAATAGCAGTTATGGCCACCGCAGACATGGATGAGCCCTACGACCCATCGGATGACACGGGCTTTAGCTCAGACATGGAATGTCAACAAAAGGATGAGACGATTGAAGAACTGAAACGAGATGTGGAACGACTGCGTAAAGAGAGGAACAAATACTCGGGTGAAAACTATTGGCTCCGGTATAACAGCCAGGAATTGAAGATTAATTTCGATAAGAAAATCAAAGAAAACGAAAGCCTAAAACTCGAATTAAATACTATGAAAATAGTTTCGGAGAAAAAGGACAGAGGAGTGACTGATTACTTGAGGACAATGCAGACAAAGGAAGACCATTTGGTTAATGAAATCAAAACATTGAAAAACACTAATAAAGAATTGTCCGATAAGTTGAACGAAAAGGTAAAACTCAGTGGAATTCAACACAAAGTACTCAAAGTTAAGGAAACCAAATGGACTGAAGGTATGGTCAGAACTATGGAAGAGAACAGAAATTTGAAAACAAATAATCAAAAGCTATTGAATGAAAGGGAAGAACTGATGAATAAAATAAAACAATTGGAGAATAATTGTAAAAAACTTGAGACAAAAGCACAAAACTCTAAAGAAAAGATCAAACAAGTGATTGAAAGGAACAATGAATTGCAAATCAAAGTCGAAAAACATAATAAAGAATTCAAAGGAGAATACAGTGCTTTGAAAGCAAAAGTTCAGAAATTAAGAACTGAAACCAATTCACTGAAACAGCAGAGGAGTTATTTCGAGTCACACAACGAAACGAATGTAACTTTTTTTCCAAATATTTTATTCTCTTTTTATTTATTTAAATATTTTTGATTTTTTAATTATTTGAAATTTGAGTAAATTTTTTTAAACATTATTTTATTAATAAATAAATAGAAACGAAAATTGCTTTCATCGGAGGTCAGCAACAAAAAGCACAGAAGTCTTTACGCAAATGAAGTGCGAAAACTGTCAAAACTTGATTTGCAAAACAACAGTCAATTACGCGAAGACTTCATTGAATTCATTAATGAAAGGTTTAGCCAATCAAACAATCAAATCATCGAAAATGTGGCCCAAACTGTGGTTCAGATTAGAGACCGGAGTATTGATATTCAGAATAGCGCCGAAAGGATGACACAGAAACGGCCCGACAATAAGGGTATTGAATGTCCATTTTATTGATTAATTTCATTGAAAAATTCAAATCATTTGATGAAAACTTTTTGTTTTTCTATTAATTTTATTTAAATTTTTGATATATTCTCTAATGTGTATTCCAGTCCCCTGTGGTTTGGAAGGATGTAATAAGACGTTCGCCAATAGCAGTGCTGCCAAACACCACATCACAGTCGCGCATAACACCGACGATGACATCGAAATCATTGAAGTCATCAATAATATGATTCAATAATAAGACATTCGATAAAAAGCAAACTCTTTATTAATGTTAATTCTTTTTTATCATTTTGTTTAATAATATCTTTATTTTCCCTTTGAGTACAAATTCATGAAAACAATCGTTTTATATATTTTCTAAACCATAAGTCAATAATTCATTTTTTTTTGTCTAAATATTTAAAACTTTTTTTAGAAAAAATCACTATTTTTTTGTAAAAAAATTGTATTACAAACCAAATAATGTCTTCATTAATATTACATTTAATTATTTGAGTAAATCATATATTATTTAAATCTAAGGGAAATGTTTTTATGCTTTACTTTTACTTCTAATTATAACTTAGTTAACCTCCGCGACCACAGGCTGTAGAATAAACAGTGATAGTCAAGGGATTCTATTACTATTTTTACTAAATGTCATCAAATTTTTAATAGAATTTGTTGGAATATTCTTTGAGTGCGAATATATCGCATTTATGATGGACTGTGGGAAAGGGCTATCACTTAATAGAAATCTAAATATTATTTTGTTTGACATAATGTGTTAATTACTGGTAATATATTCTAAATAATTGCATAGTTTTGATACATTTTCACGATTTAGTACTTAATTCCCGATTATATAAGAATTAGATATAATTCAATGAATGCAACAAAATATTATAATAGTATTGAACTAAGAATAGAGAATTTGTCACTTTTGTGCACTAAATATTTAATTCTATACCTCATTCCATACCAATTGTGTTCAAAATATTAGGAAAACAGTATTCAAACCATAATTAATGAATCATTAGTAATGATTGCTTATGATTACTAATAATTATTGAATGTGTTGTCGAACTAACAATTAATGGAATTGAGGTTAGTATTACATGAAAACAATATTTTTCTCGCAATAAAATCACATATTTTCTCATTAAAAAAAACTGTAAACATATAAAAACAATTTATCAATATCTTCTGTAAAAATGAATAAAACTAATTTTTTTTTAAAAAAAAGAAGTTTATTTTAATAACTATTAATTCAACTTTAATATGTTTTAAAAAAATATTTCATTAAAAACAAACATTTACTCATTTAGAATCAATTACATAAACAATTTTATAACTTTAACATAATTTGATAAATTAAATGGTTTGCTAAGCATAGCCAGGTTTTTAATTTGTAAATTAATCTGAATTTTGATGAATTCTAAATTGATAAATTCATATAAACTCTTCACATTTTATTTCTGTACACTTATTAGACCACCTTTTAGTCACTAAAAGTCACCAGTTTAGTTTTTACCTATGGTTGTATTTAAGTTTGCTTCATATATAAGTTTAGTTCTTATTAATTTTACCCTAAAATAACATAAAACTTATGTAATAGTATTTAACATTCAAATAGTTCTTAAGGACTGAAATAGTTATTTATAAAAACAGCCGTGAATTTCGGCGTAATCCTCGATAATGTAATTAAAATAGGATTTTTAAATCTCGAATTTTCGATTTTGACCAATCTCATCAGAAAGAGGCTATAAAATGACACATTATTTCACATGGAACCATATTTCTATCTCTTATGGTTTATCTTCTAAAAGTATACTCTCGATGATAACGTCGAAATTCACGGCTCTATTGTTTATAACTAATATAAAATTCCTCTAAAATGTTCCTTAAGTTGTGAATCGTGTGGTCACTAATTCTGGAAGTGATAGATACTATTAACAGATAAAATAGGTTAAAAAACTATTTGTCAACTGTTTGTTTATTAATAGTGATGAGCACAGGCCCGAAAACCACGGGCCTGGCCCTGGGCCTGATGAGACTAGGCTCAAAATATTGCGGGACTGTGCCTCGGCCTATAAAAATATCGTGAGCCTGAGCTTAGACCTGGGCCTGAACTCTATAAGCCTCGGCCTGGGCCTAAGCTCAGGCCCAAGGCCGGCCTGAGCCTGGCCTCCATTATAAATTACGAGCATGTAAGGGGAATAACCAATATATCACTCCTTTTCTTAAAATTATGCAAAAAATATACCTGAGTTTATTATCTGAGCTGAAGGCGATTTAAAAATTTTTAGTTTAAGCCATTTTTGATTTACTTTATTTATTGTTACATATAATTAAAACCAAACCAGGCTCATAGTACTGAGTCTTAGCCCAGTCTTTTGCCCATAATTTATCAACCTGAACCTAGGCCTTGTTAAATTCTGTGAGCCTCGGCTTGGGCCTGGAGGCCTGTAAAACCTTTAGAGCCTGGCCTGGGCTTGTAGGCCCGCAAAACCCTTAAAGCTTGGCCTGGGCCTGGACCTGGAGGCTCGCAAAACCCTTAGAGCCTGGCCTGGGCCTGGGCCTGGGGGTTCGCAAAACCCTTAGAGCCTGGCCTGGGCCTGGAGGCCCGCAAAACCCTTAGATCCTGGCCTGGGCCTGGGCCTGGGGGTTCGCAAAACCCTTAGAGCCTGGCCTGGAGGCCCGCAAAACCCTTAGAGCCTGGCCTGGGCCTGGACCTGGAGGCTCGCAAAACCCTTAGAGTCTGGCCTGGGCCTGGCCTCTGGTCATCTCTATTTATTAGTAATAAATTATTACAGTTTAAGTCAGTAAATGATTTTCTAAACAGAAATCAGGATTTAGTAATAAAATATTATTTTCAAATCAGAATCTCTTGAATATAATTAATAGGAAGTAATAAAAGATCAGATTTCATGAACAAATCGAAGAATTAATTTTGATTTTATTACTTTTCAATACCACTACTCTTCACTTTCTCCAACTCATCAAATCGGAAAAATTAATTTTATATTTCAAACAAAATTAGTTACTATTCATTAAATATTTATAATATTGAAATGTTTTTATAAGAAATACAATATTTATTTGAAATATCTATTGAATCAAAATATAAGCAAAATTTCTATTTAGACGTAAAATGAATACAAGAAACGGAACAATACATCAATTGATTGATGAGAAAAACCAATTAATTTTTGAAAACAAAAAGAATTGGAAAGAAATTGAAGAATTGAGAAAATTTAAAACAGATTTAATGGTTAAGAATCGGGAATTGTTTGAAGAGAATGTGGATCTGAAGAGAAAAGTGACTAAATATCGACAAAATATGTGTAAACTTCGAACAGATTTGGAGAAACAGTCGAAAGCGATTGCAGTTTACATAAAGACCAGTGATTTTATAAAACTTAATTTGGAAAATGAAAAATCAAAATTGGAAATGGATTTGAAGACTACAGTCGGGGCACTGGAGGAACAGAAGAATTTGATACAAAGTTTTAAGACACAAATCGATATTTTGAAGAATGAAAGCGAAAAGTTTGGCCGAAAGATGATTGAAGACAAAAATGATTTACGACTCGAGTGTCAGAGAGTTATCGATAGGTTTAGTGCGGAAAACAAGGCTCTCATCGACACTAATAAAGAATTGGCCCTTAAATTGGAGAATATTAAACAAATTGATTCGGCTATTGTTGAAGTGAGAATCAAACAAATGAATGCCATTATTGAAAAACAGGAAAATTTAATTAAAAGTCAAACCAATTTGAAGACTGAAATCGTTTCGTTGAAAAACAAAAGGGATTATTTCAAACGACAGAATGACCACAATGTAAGTCAGTTCCTATCAAATGAAATGTACAGTAAGTCTATTAAACAAATACATTTCATACTTTGAAACAGGGGTCGCCAAGGGTGGTTGTAGCCTAAAAACCCCTCCTGAGAATGAGATTTTGCGAAATACCCCCTCTCTACCCCTGATTCGGCCGACCTTAGCGACCCCTACTTTGAAAAATATGTTTAATACCCAATACCAAACATATTTATGTTTATTTATTCGTTTATAGAATTAGTAAGGAATCAAAGAATGACTGATTGCAGAAATAACTCTAATAATAATCATAAAATAATCTTTATAAAATGAATATCCAATAAATCATCTCCAAAATTAAAGATATTGGAACTCAATTTTCATATTAAAAATTTTTCCATTGCATTTTCCACTACAATATTATAATGTTTGCATTAACGCCTTGTTATTCATAAATAGAGATATTATATAGAGCTGTAGTATAATATCAGAGAAATGAGATTAATATTAAAGATCATATTTGATAGAATAATCAAACCATAGATAGAGTATATGAACAGGCATTAAATTGCTTCTTTATTATTTTCGAGTCTCATGCCGGTATGTGCTAACTAATTTTTAATTCCCTTTGTTCTACCAATGACATTGGATCATTTTCATATTATTCATTTCCACATTTTTGATATAACACTCAAAGAGTCGAACAATATTAAGCAATAGTAAACAAACAGGATGATATATATTATGCTTCTATGACAAATATTTAAGTTTTGAAAAAACTAAACTACAAAACGAGCTCACATTAACATAACTGAAAGACTCGAAACACTTCAAAGACTGGATAAGAAATATGATATGAATATTAAATAATTTAGAAATTCATTTCCTTTCAATTGGTATTACTTTATATTATATTACTTTTTTATTGAAATCATATAAAGCCTTTGCAAGAATTATCTTTTGTTTTTATGATTAATGGCATTATCCCACTAATTGGTACTATCATATAATAGTCACTATACTATAATAGTCTATCCGTCTGTGCGATTCATTATTTTTTCATATTTTAAGCTAATATACAGTACTTTTATTTGTGTGAATAGAAACGGCAATACATATCGAGTCAATACAATTTGTTTGCAAAGAAAAAGCTCTATTCGATTGCAATCAAAAAACTGACAAATTTTGGTCTTAAGAATAATGAGGACGTCTTCACTGCTATTATTAAACTAATGGAAACAATGCGTAAACAATCGCGTAAACGGCTTATGGATAACAGCGCCAAAGCTATTGTCGAAATAAGAGACGAAAGCATTGAAATACAGAAAAGTATTGATAAAATCAAAGTCAAGAAAAACGATGAAAGAGGTATAAATGGAAACACAAGAAACAAAATGACATAAAATCAAAATCAATTCACATAACAACTAAATGTTTGGTTAATAACAGGGATTAACAAGGCAATTTTACCAGGAACACCCCCTCTAGCATAGAGAAAGTTAATCTCTAAAAAGCACCCTTTCGGGTACCCCTCCTTCAAGAGCTTTTAGGAAAATGATATTATCAATAAAAATATTTTATAATAAAGTGCTCCAACTCTTTAAGAAGTGAGCATCTGTTCCAATCTCGCTAAAATAGTTGAAATTCTGTAAAAAATTCCATGATTTCGGATTACTTCTCTGATAAATTCTCAAAATGATTAAGCAATACACCTGCTTTATTCCCTCAAGCTCTCTCCAAAATATAACCTTGCTTATCCCTTGTTATTAAGTACATATTGGCTTATTTAAAGAGAAATTATTCCTCTATAAAAACCAGGGGTGGCAAAGACCCTCGGCCGAGACAGAAGGATAATAAAAGTTTGCCTTAGGCTCAAAATGTCAGGGGAATATTTTGCAAAATTTTTGAGACAGGAAGTATTTTGGCTATAATCTTTTTGGTTACCTTTGATAAAACATTGTGCATTAGCAGGGGTAGCCAATGACGGCCGAGTCAGAGGTGGGTATAGAGGGGAATATTTTGAGAAATTTTGCCAAAAAGTCAGGGGGTATACATTTTTTTCAAAATTTGAAAAGTGTACAGGGGGTATTAAGGTATAAATCTCAAATTCATGGGGTTATTTAGACTATACCCCCCATTGACTACCACTGGTATTAGGCTCTTGTGTTTATAAAAATCATTTAAATATCACATTTAATTCCAAGAATACATTAGAAAGAATGAACATTTCTTGTTACTACTGTATGTATTCAATTGTGAAAATAAGGTGAAAGTTGTGGGTTTCAAAAATAAAATTAGGAAACTTCTCTGATCATCTTGTTTTATTGGTTAAAATATTTTTAATAATCAATATTTGATAAACTGTAATAATTTCATTTCCAGTCAATTGTCCCCTTTGTGTCAACGACTTTGCAAATACTGGATATTTGAAATTCCATATGAATTCTCAGCACTCGATCAAAATTGATGATACGGGCAGTGGCTATACATCAAATATCGACCTGGATTAGAGGGAGCAAACTGGATCATTAAATTCATACATCTTATTAATTTCCTGGTTTGGGATAAGTCTGATTGTTGTTTTGTCTTATGTTTAAACATGTTACATTAGAATAACAAATGGTACCTTTTAAAATAGAGTTTATATATAAACAATCTGTTCAACAAGAATGCATAAAAGGTCACATATATCTCGTAAAAATAGCACACAAATATTATTCGCAAGCATTGTATCATGTTTTCCCATATGTGTTAATTTTATTTCTAATATAATATTGTATATTTACTTATTAGTATGTGAAAAACTCACTTGTTGATCTTTTATTTCTATAATTCGCTATAAGAATATTACTGTATTCAAAATATGCTTTTTTATAGAGTTATATAATAAATTCAGAAATGACCAAGTTTGACAAAATTTTGGATCTAGGGAGGGGTTTCCGGAGATAATATGAAGATCTTAAGTAGTGTTAAATTGGTACATAAACTGGTACATTTTCAATATTCTGGACTGTCTAGAAAGATATACTTAAGAATGATTGATTTAATTCGATTTGATTTACTGGCAAATTAATTTAACCCCCGCTCCTAGTTCAAAAAATTCTGTTATATCGTAACCTACATATAAGGTAAGGTTGTTTTTAAGGTGGGTTTGGGTTTGTAAATTTACATACCGTATCCCCAAGATATATGTTCTCTATTCTAATATGATATTTCGAGATAAAATTGACGAATTAATTTAAGCAATTCAGACATGAATCTTGACAATTGGCACTTTCTGAACTGTTAGTAATATTTTCAAACACGAATATTAAAGAGTTTTGCGGATTTTTCACCTTATCTCGAAAATTATTCAATATTCGAGTTTGAAAATTTTATCACTATTTTCAGTATGTGCCAATTAGTCTGGTGCCTTAATAATTCCATCTCGAAATATCATATTAGAAAAGGACATATGTCTTGGAGATAAGGTATGTAGGTTATGGAATGAAATGTGGTTCCAAGTGGTATAATGTTTCATTTTATGACCTCTTTAAAATGAGCTAGGTCAAAGTTGAATATTCGAAATCGATAAATCTCCTTTCTGAATACTAAATAAATATATGACTTAACAATTAGATTGCAAAATAATTTTGATAAACTCTTCTATGCTTTTATGGAAAATTCTTCTTATCAATCACTAATGGCTAGACCTTCCTTGGTTAAATCTGAATTATTAGATAAACATGTTATACGTGTAGAACCAAATCTTCATAATTTGTTTTTAATAAAACATATTTAAGAAAATAGAAATTCAATTTGGGTTTATTTTTAACTTTTATGCCAAATGTTTTTTTAATTTAAATAAATTAAAATATGTTTAAAAATACACAAAATCTGTAGATTTTATAAGAGAATATAGTTTTCAATATTTATTTTTTTATTAAAATAATATTTATATGAGTTGTGATTTTTCAAATGAGAATCAGCTATATAGCAGTAGCAATATGTATGTATAACCATTTACATGTAGTTGATTTCATTTGATAAAATCACAACTCATATATTTAATTCAAAGCGTTGTTAAAAACATATTTTCAAATGTTATGATTTATAATGAATAATAATATTTAGCATTAATTCACGAATTTTATCATTAATTTATAAAATTATTTCAATTTTGTCGAGTTCTGCGAAACTTTGATTGTGTTGGAGAACCAGAACATTATTGCCAATCAGTAGTGGAACTGTTAGCTCGACATAGGTTTTATCGTCAAAATGACCCCAACCTGAATGTGTGGGCGGATATGTGACTATAATATTGTGGATTCTATTAACCGATAGACTGTGGGTTGCATTCACTGTCTCTGCATTTGCATAGAATACCCGTAGCTTATAGTCACCGGTTTTGGGCGCAGATATACCACTGAATTCAACATTTGCACTGTTCTTATCTATTTGTCCGACATATGAATGACCCGAAGCCGAATCAGACGACTCCATGAGTGCATCGGTGATAAAGCCGTCCTCTGCTTCGTAGATGTTGGGGGACGGGGTTTGTGGCCATTCGGCCCACACTTCCAGTTCAGTAATGCCGACGTAATAGTCTTTAACTGTATTTCTGGTGAAAACAACTCTTAATTGTGGAGTATTTATGGCATTGAATGAAACGATATTCCGATCATTGGGTGAGCACTCGGTTGGATGACTCGTCTGGTTTTGGGCGTCCGTCCACTCCTTCTTCTCATTCATATACTGCACAACCATTTTCGTTGGACAGTCTGTTCGGCCCTCATGTGAGACCACATCTGAATATATGTATAGATTAACTGAATTAACAGTCTTTTTGCGACCGAAATCCACAGCAAACCAATCGGTGCTATGATTTGATCCAAAATTAGACCAACGATTGCTCGGAATGTAGTCATAGAAAATACGTCCGTCCACTGCCTGAGACTCTGTGCCCGGATTGTGATCTGTGAAACTGGCAGAAGGCCGGGGATAACCCCTATTGTATGGATTGGAAGCATAATTCTCATATCGTTTTGTCGATTGCTTATCCAAACGAACTTCGGGCACATTTACCTTAAGTCTGCCCAAAGCATCCGAGTGTCCGATTGCCACTCCATTCGAGTATACGGACAACCCTTTCCCGACTTTATATTTATCTCCATTTCTATCAAAAACAATACTAATATTGTTTCCGTGATATAAGACGTCTTCGACAGCAAAATAATTCCACGAATTGGGAACCAATGGATCAACAATTAATGTATTGTCTTCTTGTGGTAATATTCCGATCAACTCATTCAACACATTGTCCGTATAGGTTGAGTGCGCGTAGTGTTCCGAATGGTTTCTATATGTAAATCATTAAATATAAGTTATACTAAACATGTTTTCTAAAGAATAAATGGATGAATACCTGGAGTCTCCGACCCAAAAGTCTCCATTAGGTGAATGACATTCTGCGACATAAGGCTTGTTATCCTTGTATTGAGTCAATGCATACTTCTGTAGTGCAGACACATAGCTATCGACAGTTATTTTCGGATTTTGATGATTGTATTCGCGTAAATGCACGGCAATTGACTTGAGTACGTGTGCTGTGGAATATGGCCATGAGTTGCCGTTCCACCAGCAGCACTTGGGTGGTTTCTGGTCCCCGTCGTACCATTTGCTCCTTATCTCACAAGTCGGCGGTCCGTAAGTGGAGTCAAATGCTTTTGAATCAAACAATCCATTCAAAACTACTGAATAATTATGTTTATCATCCGGTACTCTAAACCTCCAGGGGTAGAGACCTATTTCTTCTCGTGTGTCCAACAATGCATTGTTTGGATTATCAGATCTACACAAATGTCATTTCAATAATTCAATGATATATTTTGTGAAATTTAAAAACTAATTAACCGATTGAAGGAATGAAGTTTAAGGGATTAAATAGTTTACAATTGCAAACATACATGTCTTAGATTTGGTATAAAATAGCTGGTCTTTCTCAAGATATTTAACCGGAATGGTTAAAGGGGGAAACAGCCTGAAATGCCTCTCTTCTGAGAAAATAATTCCATCATTACGTTTATGGACAGATATCATTGAACTTAAATCAAAAAAGGCAAATACCCCTCTCTTTGCTCATCCCTGGTATTTAATGTGCTAATATATCCAACCGTAAGTTTTAATGTAAAATGCATTTCATTAAATATAATTTTTCGTTTGATTTCATTTTTGATAATAGCTTATAAAATTGCAAACCTCTGGACGTGGAAGAAAAACTCTCGCGTCTGATCCCACAAGTGTGCGAGAATGGACAGGCGCAGTGCATTTGCATTATCCTTGAATTCGGACTCAATTTTATTATTTCCGGCCAATTGTGCTATTTTTACGATAGCCTCTGCGTTGCCATACATTTCCGAGTTATGACTGGGTCTATACCCATCTCCCCCTCCATACTGATTTTTTGTCTGAACAGATGCGGCAGAATATTCCTGTGCATCGAATTCAGGGGTTATATGATAGAGACCTAGTTTGGGCTCGAAATGGTCTGTCCATTCATTATATATATCCACGAATCCATCCAATTGTGATGTAATAAAATTTTTGTCGCCGTTAATCAAGAATGCATTATAAGCCGCTTCCGCTATCCATTCAGAGTACTGATGATTTCCACCCGTGTCCAGTTGGCGGGTGTATATGTTTATATAATCCTGAAGAAATAATATGAAAATTGTCAAAGATAATTAAGTAATGATAAGATTCCAGTATGGTTATTTTGGGCTTGTTTATTTAACAATTAAGTTGAATTTAAAAGCTAAGGGTTTATCAATAATTCTGTCAATTATTATAATTTTGAGTATTACACCTTTACTTATAGCCAGGGGTCGCCAATGTCGGCTGAGTCAGGGGGTATAGAGGAGGCAGGCTCTGTATGAGAGCTGGGTTTCTGTTGCACAGATAATAGTAAAACTGAAATGTTTCTCAAAAATTTAAAATATATTACTCTAACTCTAACAGTAGTGGAAAATCTAATCCCAAACTGTAATAAATACTGCAATTTGATCTCAAACTCCTCTCCTCATCTGCTTTGAAGGAAAGCAATAACCTATAGGTAGTGTATAATAGATTCGGGCAATGCCCGGAAAAGCCCGATTTTGCCCGCCGAATTTCAAAAATTTGTCCGGGCAGATATTACAAATGCCCGATATTGCCCGGAAACGCTCCTAAAATTTGTTTAAATAATTCAATAATTTCATAATCAAAATATATGTTCAGTTCTGTCACATCTGCCAACTGGTAAAGCCTTCTACACATCCAACATTTGGACAGCTTCAACCTCTTCCAACTCCCGGCACTCCAATGGATCTGATAGCGATGGACACCGTCGTAATGGGTTCTTCTGCAAAGGGTACAAGAGCGAAGTACATTCAAGTGGTCTTAGATCACAACAGTCGATATGTGTGGGCAAAAGCAACTGCAACTAACTCTGCAGCATCTGTTGTCTCTCTTCTGGAAGAAATCTTCAGAATCAATGGACCTGCAAAACGACTTCTCACCGACAATGGAACTAACTTCAGATCCAGAGAAATGCAGCGCTTCTTAAGACAACACAACTGTAGCCACTCCTTCACAACCACTTATCACCCTCAAACCAATGGAGCAAACGAAAAAGTCAATGGTACTATCGTTAGAGGAATCCGTCTCTCACTTCAAGAGAAACCTCGACTCAAATGGTCAACAGTTCTCAAAACAGTTGTTGAAAACTACAACAACACCATTCATGATACAACACATTTTACTCCTTCTTATCTTATGTTTGGCAGAGACAAACTCCAGACATCTGCCCCACCTGTATCTGAAGCCAGACTTCAAGCCCAACAATCTTCGGATGCATTCAAACAGAAGAAGAAAGAAATGTACGACAAAATCCATCCAACTCTTAATCTCAAGATTGGTGATTTGGTCAAAAAACGCATTCCATCAAATAGACCTGATGTTCAGAAACTGACTCCAAAATATGAAGCGATCTTCAAAGTCATCGAAATTCGAGGACCAGTGGATGTTATTCTACAGAAAGAAGAACAACAACAGAAAGAGCAACCATTCCTTGTTCACATCTCCCAGCTGGAACCTTATTTCCGCCGGGATCTGAGTTTCTTCTGATCCCGGGGAGTGAGACTGAAGTCTAGATTCTATTGCATTTCTTGATATTAGAAACTGATTTTCCTGTCTCTAAAACAAACCGTTTTC
>JAQFXN010000972.1:0-17368 GCA_034693365.1 Liacarus xylariae
GAGGGGGAGAGAGAGAGAGAGAGAGAGAGAGAGAGAGAGATAGATAGAGAGAGAGAGAGAGAGCTGCGGGTCGTCATGAAAACGACGACAAAAATGGATTTTGGATTATCGGCCTTAAGGCGACGCAAAATTGATTGGCCTGTGATCTGAAACCTACGTTTTCCTATTGAGTCCTTTCTTGTCTGTGTTTGCCTTAGATTTTGTGTAATTTCCTAAAAGAGAGAGAAATAAAAGAATAAAAGAAAGAGTGGATCACAAAAAAAGTATTGTATAAAAGGTTGAGAATTGTGAGGCCAGACATCCATAAGTTTGAAAGTGATGACCAGTGAATAGAATATTTCTCAACTCCAGGACCGGAACAAAATCATTTTTCTCTTTGGATCGGCTCAAGTAGAGAATGAAAGCCAAGCGTGTTTGCAGTGATCCCACTCTTATGGATAGGCATAACGTGGTCGGAATCGACAACAGCGCTAATATATTTTCACAACGAAAACTTGTGAGCGATGTCTTCGAGAAGTTTCAAATATCATAAAATTTCATATATATTACACACAAATATATGAAAACTCGCTAAAAGTCAAGTGCGACTACAATAAGTATGAGTTTTTCAACATATAATACGTTAAAGTTATGCTAAGCTTCTATTGGGTTGTATTAAATTTGAGTCACGTATCGCATAAAAATCACACGAATGCCAGTTATTGAAAAGTTGGAAAGCGTTCACCCGAGCACCAGAGCATTCCAAGCATTTAGCCATTGATCACTTAAAAATGCCGCTCAAACCCTAAAATTCAATTTTTGTCACAATTTTTCATTAAACTAAAAAAGAGTATCATTTGAGACATAGTTTGGGTTAGAATTTGCGAATCAATAATAACTTATATAAAAGCGATAACAAAATTATTACAAAACTATTGCATCAAAACCATTATCTCATATCTGTAGCGAAAAAAACGGAATACAAAATATATTTTTTTTTAGAAACACTATTAGAATATGAGATTAAATCGAAAGCAATACAACTCATGGTTTGCATTATTTACTCATTCCTCTCCATTCATAGTATTCGTTCAATTTTAACCGAACAGGAAATTAAAGCGATCGCACACTTAATTATATGGGAATAATCTGCTATTCATGTATTCGTAAACAATCTTTATGTGGAAATGAGTTGTGGTTTAGTCTTTCCACTACTGAATTAAAAGACTCTTAAAATTCCTATTCCTTTCCTAATAATTAGACCCTTTTTTACAATAATCAATATTAATGTCTGAGATTTTATATTTATTGAAGTGAATGGAGAATAAATAAATTTTGATTTTTCTTCATTTCATTTATTATTATTAATAATTTATTAAGAATTGATTAAAATATTTTTGAGTTTTCACATCAATTTCAATATACAATTAATGTTTTCATCTTTTATTTGCTAAAATTCAATTCTTATATAAATTTTATATATTTTGTTTAATAGCGAAATCAAGTTATTTGATGAAATGAAAAGCAATTAAATAATTGAGAAAATGCGAGAACAATATCGGAATTGTTTTGATGCTAATTGTTGTTCGCGATTCACATAAAGCTTATGCTATAGTAGAGTAGAGTAGAGTAATGTTGGAGTAGAGAACATATCAATGCCTTAGCGGTGAAATCTCTAGAAAATAAATTAATCTCTCGGGTGCTGTATTTCATGAACACAAGTACTTCAGGATTTAAGATATAGCTAAATGTTGCCGATGTCTACATCTATATAATATGGTATCAATGCCTCAATATATGATAGTCCACACGCACTGAATCACATATTTTTGCTTTACTACTTCTGGTCATTATATAGCATTTCTTTTGGGGACTGACACTGATTGAGACAAATGAGAGACTTCGAGCAGTGATAAAAACATTGGTTCGCAAATGTTTGAAGACTGTTAGGGCTGTTGCGCCACTGGTCTACACGAATGCAGTAAACAATATATCGGATATTTGATATGAAAGATGAAACTCAATTGTCTAAGTATTAAATGTTTC
Organism: Liacarus xylariae; assembly: GCA_034693365.1. NCBI lineage: Eukaryota > Metazoa > Arthropoda > Arachnida > Sarcoptiformes > Liacaridae > Liacarus > Liacarus xylariae. Next base: position 2,026 of record JAQFXN010000972.1, read on the forward strand.
CTCATATTCTATATGTAATGTATTGTTACATATAATTCTTCAGTTTTTAATGTTCTCTAAAAAATCATAATTTTGATAAAAACAAAAAAAAAATTTTTTATCACAATCTAATGTCACATATTTAGTATCGATAACTGCGTCTAATATTTTATATCTAATGCAGTCATTGTGTTGATAATGAGTGGGACAGTAATAAAGATGATATATCACATGAAACTAATGACTGAAACAGATTCCGGAAGCATAACAGACAAACCAACTCGAAATGAGAAATTGAAGTTCTGGTGCACAGAATATTGTGTCCATTATATTAATAGATAACAATTTCAATCAATTATTATATTCAACGTTTGAAATATTGCTTTTATTCCACTCGTTATAACTTATTCAGTCATTAAATTTGTTTTCTTCAAAATTTATTGAAATTCGAACCATTTGTTTCATATTATATGCCAAAAGAAAGCCTGGATTACTATAAAGTTAGCATTCTAAAACTTAGTTTTTAAAATAATATATTTTTTCAATACTATTTGATTGTATTGAATATAAGGTTGTAGAGAAAGTATTTGTTTTAATGCAATAAATACATTAATTTTAGACAAAATAGTGTACTTTTCTATCATTGAAGTAAAAATTGATTTAAAATTTCCAAAGATTTTATTTATAATTCATATAATTTAAAGAAAAGTTTGAAATAAAGTTATATAAATATTAATATACTGTAATATCAATTACCGGTAAATTCAATAACTGTGCAAAAATCAATATTAAGATAAAATGAGCGGACACGAGATGGTGGACTGGGATCTGATTCTTCGGGTTACTAAACACTACAGTACGAGATTTATTTCTTGAGTGTATGTTTGAAAAGCGTTGGATTTTTGAATTTGAAATATATTTGAATTGACTAAAGTTCATTTAAAATTGTAAACAATATGTCTGTTGGAAAATGTCTCTTTAAAGATTATAAAACTGAGTAAAAACTACTTATCTATTGATTTATTTATTTAATGGATTAAAGCATTGAAGGCATTTGAGCCTTTTACATTGACTTATACATGGTATTTGACTTAACGTCAGACGTTCAAAAATATCATGATTAATAATGGAGTTGAGTTGTACAATATATATAACAAATATAATTTGTGTTTGTTTTATTGTTTTATTAATCATAATATTCCTGAACGTCTGTCATTAAGTCAAATATCATGACTTTTAAATCAATGTAAAAGGCTGGAATGCCTTCAATGGATTAAAGGAAGAGAAACTTAAGAAACAACTTTTTGATACTTCTCAAAGCCCTTGAATGTCCTGTGACATATGATGTAGAGTTCACATCAATGTTACCCTACCACTTTCACAGCACAGTCAAAGGCTATTAGTTCAAAATCGATTTATTGATCCCCTTGTTTGTTGCATGCGAGTCCCATATACCTGTAGTCCTTACCTCTTAAGCTTTCCAAAAATATCGACCCTCATCCACGGGGGTGCAGCCCACCTACGGACTAGGTTATCATTTCATACTTATATTAGGCTGTCGTTCACAGATTAGTAAATTATAATAACATTGTGCGAAACACTAAAAGTGCACATCTAGAGCTGTGAAGAACTAAAATATGACGAGTTTATATGTAGTTCAATATGAAGTTAGTGAAAATTTTTACTTAACAAAAGAGGGAATAAAATCTAAATGTGTGAATTCAAAGGGATATTTCAGTAATTTTCTAAACATTTAAACAATTTTATAATTAACTATCTGTATTAGTAAAATTTGTAACTGTCATACATCAAATCAGAATCGAACTCATTAGTAAGCCAAGCTTAATGCTTATAGCTATAGACTGAAAACAAGAAAGGACGTTTAATATAAATAACTACGCTTGCCTAGAAAAATCTTGAGTGGCTCTTAGGTAGGGATGCACAAAGACCTAAAAGTCAGAGGGTATAGCCAAAAATCCAAAATGTGAAAAATGCAAAGGGCGAGTAAAGTAAAAACAAATTTTTTTGCTTGCGGCGCAAAAAGTTTGGGAAAGGGTATTTTGGCTATTTTTCGGAGAGAGGAGATATTTTGGCTAATTTATACCCATTTGAACTCATACTGCAGTTTTATATAGCAATTCTCATTTAGTCTAAACAAGAAATACATTCAGGCTTTATTGATTTTATTAATGAAATCCTCTCTTTGATTTCTTAAAAAACGTCTCATATTTAACCAGATCAGTTTTAAGATGCTGTCAAGAATCGGAAATCATGTCAAAATACCTTTTAAAAATCACCCAAAATTCCCACAGATTTTCTTGAACATCCCTGGGAAAACTTCTAAAAATGACCCCTCCCACAAGTGCTCACAACTTGCTAACGTGAATAGTCTTCAACAGTAAGCACAAGCAGATTAATTAATGTAGCTATGCTCAGTTAAATTCAATTTAGATTTCATACAATGTGTTAAAACCTTTTTAGTATTGAATTAATAAATATTTATATTTATATGAATATTGAACTCAATATTAGTTAACTTTTGCGAAATTAATAAATTGTTTATTGAATTGAGTTGAGTCTAAACTGTTTAGATATGTATTGAAGGAAACATCACAACAAGATAGACATCATCTACAGGACTATTCAAGAGTATTATACACTTAGTATACATTAGTTGTGTATAGTATTGTTGACATAATTTGTGTAGAGCTGTGGCAGTGAATGCATTCAATGAACGCAATATTAGAAACAGTTTTGGATTTGAGTGAAAATATTTATGATTTTGATCTAAAAAGGACTCAAAATATTTGCTTTTGTTTTTGAATTAAATGTGATATAAGTTGACGACTAATTAGATGAATGTCTCATCACGAAGGTATGGACGGGTAGGGTATGGGTGAGGGGTTGAGTCGATTGTCACGAGTGGCAGTCAATTGAGTGCAGACTGTGTTGTGTTAGCCATCAATGCATTGCTATATAGACTGTAATAATGTTTGACTCCATTCACACAAATCTATATTACAGTCCTTTAAATGTTTGCAAATATTACAAAATGGCTGTGATTTTGCACTTTTAAATCACTTTTACTTAACTTTTTTAACGATATTTACATTCATTACAATTGGTTTATCACTAATTGTAGTGAAGTATTGATTGCATCGGTTATCACAATATGGGTATCAATTGATTACTCCTTTAATTGACTTTCATTTCAATTCAAACAACTATTGATTTTTTATATGATATTCAATACAAACAAACGTTCAATACTTTAATCCATTTATTAATAGTTAAATTCATTAATCCTTTTATCAATTAATCCATTATTTGTTAAAGTTTTAAAATTTTGAATTAATGTTTGAATTGTTTTAAATTTAATTATAGAGAACTTCATTACAAATGATTTAAAATATTGTTTAATTGAAACAAACAATGTATGTCTTGTGATGAGTGGGAGGAATGATAGGTTACGACACTTAATGTCAACTCTGTTTTGTTGTTTTTGTTTAATTTAATTGATTGATAATTAACTCCTATCTATCCCTTTGTGGTCAGGAGTGAGCTGTGATTCGTGCCTTAAGGGCAACTTCAGAGGCAAACGGTATAAGTGTTTGATATGTTTCGACTATGACTTGTGCGCCGCCTGTTTCGAGTCGGGCGTCACTTCGACCAGACATACAACCGATCATCCGATGCAATGCATACTTACCAGAAGTGATTTCGGTATGTCTTCACACAATTGTAATGTTTGTCTCAATTAATTGGATTAAATCGTTTAGACGTCTATTACGGCGGGGAAGCGGTGTCTGTGGAACAGCCGCAGGCATTTACCTGTCCTTTCTGTGGCCGAATGGGGTTCACAGAAGCGACACTTCAAGAACACGTCACTTCAGAACACGCGGACTCCTCTACAGAAGTGGTCAGAACTGATGTCATTAATTAGTTTCGTTCAGTCCTTTTAATAATGAATTTTCCCACAAAATGATAGGTCTGTCCAGTTTGTGCCGCACTTCCCGGCGGTGAACCGAATCACGTGACCGACGACTTCGCAACACATCTGACATTAGAACACCGGAGTCCTCGAGAATTGATATCCTTTTCATAAAAATCTATTTAAAATATGTTTAATTGAAATTTGAATTTAATTTTTCCTTAACTTAATGTCTGTCTGTTGTATACGAAGAGCCGCAAACAGCTATTCGGGGGCGAAGAGCACCACATCCGACACGTGGACTGAACAGTGCGAGAGCTCGTCGTTCGCAAATGCAGTTCAGTTCGAACTCTGGTCTCTCGTCATTGTCTCCAAACAATAGGGATTCGATGGATCCGATCGCAGAACTGCTGTCCCAACTGTCAGGTGTGAGACGCGCAGCCAATTTAGGTCAATCGCATCCAACGCCTCAATTACAACAATTGCAAATGCAGTTGCAATTAGACCGACACTCGTCTACTCCGTTGAGACAGCCGTTCGATAGGGCGCCCATTGAACGGGTGATTCGACGACATCAACAGCAGTCATCTCAACAACAATTGCAGTCAAACACTTCTCAATCGACAGTAAATGGAACTCAACAGCAATTGCCTTATGTTGTGCTAATGGAACCCAATCCTAGTCCCGCAACATTAGCCGCGGCCGCCGCTGCTGTCACTCAGACTAATAGTACCGGTAATCAAAATACGGCTACAAATATAGCGCCAAATATGGCCAATAAAAACACCAATTCTTCACAATTTCTACTTTCGAGGTATTTATTGAACAATTGATTGATTTGTTTCACAAAAACCTATTTATATCTTAACTATAGTTAACTTATTGTAAAATATTTTTTGTTATAATTGAGTGAATTCTACTTTAGGTGTAATGAAGTGGTGTTTTCTGATAGCGAACAACAGCACATAGAAGTGCAAAGAGTAGACCGGAGTCTCTTTGTTCAGGAGCTCTTACTTACGACATTAACCGAGTCATTGAATTTAGAGGAAAGACATTCGAACTCAAGTTCGGATAGTCTACAGTCGTGTGAACACTATCTGAATAACGCCTACGAGTGCTCTAATGAGGACAACGACGACAGACAAGTATTGGGCGCAGAGAATGAGAATCATTCAAACCTTAATTGTAATGAAAACGAAAGACCCACTGCTCTACAGCTCTATAGTAATGCCAAACACGTCAACTCTAACCAACCCCTACAACAGCAACACTTACAGCCACTTCTGCACAGAAGACAAAACAAAACGAGACAGACGTCCGGTTCAAGACTGACCAGTGCTGCCAATAGTGCGAACACCAACACCAGTCGGAATGTGAACCGAACGGACAGAACGGGCGGCACTTCACCCAATGCATCGACACGAAGAAAAGTGCTGAGAGGACAGCCCTCTGAACCGCCGCCCCATTAGTACCTTTGATTAAACGCTTTATCTTTGCGCTCAACAGAAAATACATTTTGGATCCTATTATTGATATTCTAATAAATTCTATTGAAGCAGAACTCTGTGCCCGTTATGTATATATTAAGCGGTGATTCGAATGAAATTTGCTGTTATTTAAGAGACGGAGGCTTTCTATTTATCAAAAGCAGGGTTTTATTCTCGTCTATTAATTATAATAAAAATTAATTATAATGTAATGTAATATAAACCAAATATTTAACAATAATACAGATCTATTGAAATACAGAACTCGTTTTTGATTATCTCATATTATAATTAAATATTAAAACACGGCCTCCGATACCACTCAGACATTTGGTTATTTCGACTCCAATCTAATCGAAAGCTCAAACCATTCGATTAACATATTATTAAATGTTTCAATAAATCACTGAAAAAACCCCAAAATTTGACTCAAATATTAAATTTAAAAATCTTTTATTTTGAATTCAAATATAGTTTAATAAAAAGAAGTGTTGATAACAAGGTTTAAATAATAGGAAAGTTTTAATCAAATGATAAATGAATATAAACTGATTTTAAAATAATTATAATTATATACTAAATTTGTAAATAAAATCAAAAGCGTTTTGTCGATACATTCACTTTAGTTCTTAAAATCATCTGTAATTTATGGATCTGTAAATGAAAAAGAGATTAATTATCAAAACTAACGGCAGCTTTAAATCTCTTACATCACTGAACTCGAAGTCTGAAGCCTTCGGAACTAAAGTATTGATTTCGAAACTCAAAATATTTAGAATTTGTGCAATTGTTTCCTATGAGAAAAATAATATATGCTTTTAATTAAATACAATTAAAATATTGAGAATTAATATTAATTTAATTACTTTATAATCAATCAAATCGTTTGGCAAATCCAATGAAATGCCAATCAGTTTAATGATTGCATGCATTTCTTCATTCGTTAATTTTTTCCAATTTATTCGATTCAAACAATTCTTAATGTCATTCAAAGTGAAATCCAATTTGAAGTCATTAGTAATTTTCGGTACAAATGAATTAATGACAGAAATGCAAAATTTCCGCTTCAGTTCTAAATTGTGTTCCAATGGAAACAGTGTTGCGATTTGTATATTAAGACTAGTATTCTGTTTGTCCTCTGAATTGTAAAATGAGACCAATTTCTCAATTATTTCTAATTCTGTCTTCTCATCAAAAAATATACGTTTAATCAAAACTTTAATAAATTCTTTTAAATTCATAATCATTTCATCGCTTCCAACGAGTCTGTATTCCACACCCAAACCAAATGCAATGATAAGGAGTTGAATCAGTTCTTCATTGACATCAATGCCTTCTATCTTAAGCGAACACTTGTCCAACACTTGAGTCATAATTTTCAATACATATAAAAGAGAATTGATTTCTCTATCGTTCTGTTGTTTGGTTTGGTTTTCCTCACAATTCACTGAAATCCTATTCAATATTTGATAAAAATCTCTCAAAATTACTGATAAATAAATTTCGAAATCATTTTCACAAAACAATTCAATAGTTTTTGATTCGATTTGATGTGCGATTAGAAGACATTCTTCAGTGGAAACCAATTTAATAATATGTGAAAGAAGTGATTGTCGTTGATATTCATCCAGTCTTTTGACAACAATTGGAATCAATGGAATCAAACGATTGAGTGGTAATAGAAATAAATCCAAAGACTTTTGTGTCGGGTTTTCAAACTCTGTTTTTTCGTTTAAATATTTTCCAATAATTTTTGGAATGAATTCACGAAATAAATCGATTCCTTTGAAAGGGTTTACAAACTGTGTTTTAATTATTATTTCTTCGGTTGTAATCACTTTTGGGAATTCCATTTCATCGATGGGTTGAATACTAAGAATTTCTCTGTCCTTTTGAAGTCGGGATAAATTCTTTAAAATGTAATTCATTTTCTTCTCTTTTTCTTTGTCCATATATTTGCCCTTATTTTCCTTCAGATCATTCACTGAATCCTTGATTATAGGTTCGGGTCTTTTGAACACAGGTATCAAATCGTCGTCAAAATCGTCGGAAACCCCGAGATTTGGATTGTTTTCCATATTTTCTGAATATTTTTCATTAAATTCATTACATTTTTTGATATCCTTTTCATTTATCTTCAATTCATCCATCAATTCATTCAAATGAGTTTCAGATTTATTAATAACTTTTTTAGTATTTTGTTCTTCCATTTCCACCACTTCTGGCAATTCATTGGCCGCAAGGGATTGGGTTTTGATATTATCAGACAAATCCATCATTTCTTCGTCCCTTTTATTCAATGAATTGTTTATTGAAATCACTTTTATTTCATTTTTGTTTTGTTTATCTTTTAATTCAATTTTCAATTTTTTAGTCGATTTGTAGGCATTTCTTAAAGTCATTCGTTTTTGTGGACTAAAAATAGGACACAAAGGCATGGCTTTTGATGCCTTCCTTTGATTAGGGATTTTGGGCTCGAAGTCCTGTTGAGGACGTGTTGTTTGGGGTTGTGTTTGGGGACAATCCAATGATGTCATCGTTGCGACAGTTGGCGGACGCGACGGTTGGAAGAACTCATTGATCTTCGATTGTCTCAAAGAGTCCGAAATCGGGGACTTTGGAAGTGCTTTAGAGCGAGGGCTCCGACTCTTGTTTGGGGTCTTCTTTGGCGTCACATTTGATGTATTCCTTGTCTTTCTCTTCGGAGTCGTCGGTCTCTTAGAAACGGCCGAACACTTTGGACTCATTTCTGTTTGATTTGAATTATAACTAAATATAAATCAATGTCTGAAATATATATCGGATTTGAATAAACAAATGAATTCATTTAACAACTGTTAAAGTGATTGAAAACAAACAACAATTCAATTGTTATATAACTTCACTTATATTTCCCTCAATTTTAATATTTTGTCTTTCAATACAAACTAAATATAAACTCCTTTTATATAAACACAAATATAACTCATCTTCTCTTCACTCAAACATAATATCAAAACAAATACTCAATAATTAAATAAAATAAACAATAATTCAAAACATAAACTATTATTTATTTTTCTTGCATTGAATTAAAATTAAATCAGTTTTACTGTATATTCATTGCACGACTCATTCAAATAAGACGTAAACGAAACCCGCATTCAGTAAAACTGTGTTTATTTGAATGAAAACCAATGGAAATCTGATTGAATCACACAATACCTCATATATTATATTAAAAATGTTGACGTCTTTGATGAGACATATATTGACATAAATTGCCGCCAAAACAACGTCAGGTTTGAGTGAATGTGTGCTAAGATTTGATTTTGTGTTAAATTAGTTTCAATTCATAAATAGTTGTATTAATAAATAGAGGGAATGTATATAAAGTCCATAGTATTGGACGGCTTTAAGTCTTACGGAACGAAAACAGAGATCGAAGGCTTCGACAAATTGTTTAATGCAATCACAGGTCTGAACGGTTCGGGAAAGTCCAACATTTTGGACGCCATTTGCTTTGTGCTGGGGTTGAGTCGTATGGATATCGCGAGATGTAATAACTTAAGGGAACTCATATACAAGAACGGACAGACAGGTGTGGTTAAGGCCAATGTGACCATCAATTTCGACAATTCGGACAAAAACCAAAGCCCTTTGGGTTACCAACAGTACGACGAGATTGTCATCAGACGAGAGGTCAATATAAACAGTCGCTCCAAGTACTGGATCAACGGATTCAACTCAAACAACCAGAGCGTCACAGATCTGTTCCATTCGGTGTCCCTAAACATACATAACCCACACTTCCTCATAATGCAGGGCCGCATCACTAAAGTGCTTAATATGAAACCACACGAAGTATTGTTTTATTGAATAACATTTAAAGCCTTTTAAGTCTAATAACGGTTTGTATTGTTTGTCTTCAGATCCTATCTATGGTGGAAGAGGCGACCGGAGTCTCGATGTATGAGTCGAAGAAGAAATCGACGCAACATATGATTGAAAAGAAAGATTCGGCGCTCAGAGCCATCGACTCTCTAATCAATGAGACAATAGTTCCCAAATTGGATCAATTGAAGAAAGAACAGTCGGGACTAATGGAGTTCCAGAAAATCACTGCAGAATTGGAAGCTTTGAATAAAGTTTTTGTTGCTTTCAGTTTCGTTAAAGAACAGGAAAACTGTTTGAAAGCCAACGCAAATATTGAGACCAAAAATAATGACATCAATAATAACAGGAAAGAGATATCAGAAGCAGAAACAGAAGCGAAACAAATCGATGACAGGATTAAAGAGTCGGAAAAGAAAAAGGACGAGGAATTTGGGGGAAGACTGAGTAAATTAGAGGAAAAGCTTAAAAATGAACAGTTGGCCGAAGCAAAACTGTTGGGGGAAATGAACTTTAGTATCGAAACACTCACTGAAGAGGAGAAAAAAATGTCCCAATTCTGCCGAAACCTGGAGGGGGACAGGAAGATCACGGCCTCCAAACAGAAGCAATTCGATTCGCTTAAGGGTAAAGTGGATCGACTCAGAGCTGACAACGAGACCAACGAAGTAAACCTTAAGACCGCTGAGAAGGACTTCGAAGACATCAGTGCCGGTAAGTCTCGCGCACAGGAAGGGGAAGCGGCGGCTACTCTGGCCGACCAACTGATGACTCTTCAAAAAGAGATTGCGAGCGCAGAGACGGACATAAAAAAGGCTGAAATGAAGTTAAAGCACACGAAAAGTGAATTAAATAAAAAAGAATCGAATGTTAAGAAAGTGAAGACTTCTTATGAGAAAGACATTAATGAAATCAATGCAATGAAAGGAGAGGTCGAAAGACTTAAAGCAGAACTCGAAAGCTTTGGTTCCGTTGAACAGAAACACTCGGATTTGAGGACAAATTTAAATCAAATAAAACGACAAATCGATGGTCTGTCCGATCAAATATCGACCGCTGAGTCACAAGTCGGCAGAAGTCGATTCGATTATAAAGACCCGCACCCGAACTTCGACCGGCGCAATGTTATTGGCGTTGTATGTAATCTATTCCGAGTCAAGAATATGGACTATGCGTTGGCCGTCGAGAAAGCTGTGGGCGGAAACCTATTCAATGTTGTCGTCAAAGACAAAGAGACGGCTAAAGCAGTGATAGAAAGGGGACAAATGAGGGAAAGGCGAACGATCATACCTTTGGATAAAATTCAAGGCCGTGACACTGACCCACGAGCTCTCAAGAGAGCACAAGACATTGTGGGCACAGATAACGTAGACTATGCCATCAATTTTGTTGAATACGACCCGAGTCTAAGAGAAACAATGAAATACGTATTCGGGGATACAATGATTTGTCCGAATATGCAAATCGCCAAACAAGTGGTTTACGCGCCCGGAGTCATGAAAAGGGCGGTCACTCTTGACGGAGAAGTGTTCGACCCGTCCGGTACACTGTCCGGCGGATCTAAAGCACACGGAATTCAACTTTTGACAAAAGTGGCCGAAATTGCAGACAAACGACAGCATTTGGAAGAATTGAAAAACAATTTCCATCAAATGGAACAGGAATTGAGAGAATTGGACAGAGATTTCAAGAATTACGCATCACTTAAACAAAGATATGATCTGAAGGCACGCGAAGCAGAACTAATTGAACAGAGACTACAGGAGGGGAACGAACACATTCTGATGCAAGAGATCGAAGAACTGAAACAAACGATTGAAACAGAAGAACAGGTTTTAATGAATTGCACTCAAATCAAAACCAATGGATCGAAACGCGTAAACGAATTGCAGACAAAACTCAAAGATTCGAAATCTATTCGGGAAAGAGAACTGAAAGAAGCGGAACACAACCTGAAGAACGCCAGAACTGATGCGGAAAAGTCTCGGAAATTACTGTCAGAAGACCAGCAAAAGATAGAATGCCTTCAATTGGAAATACAAGAGTTGAGTAAATCAATGGTTTCGTGTGAAGAACAGCTCAAAGAGTTTACAATTAATATAAATAAAATGCGTTCAGACGTCGAGACATCTAAAGAACGGGTGAAAGAAGTGAAGGAAAGGGTCAATGAATTGAACCAAAGAGTAAAAGAACACAAAAAGCTTTTGAAAACACATTCCGACGAAATCTCAAAAATGCAAAAACAAAAAGAATCGATTCTAAAGTTGGCCGAAGAGAAAGAGTTGAGAATCAAACAAATCAAATACGAAATCGAAAAGATTAAGAGCTCTTCCGCTGAATCGGCACAAAATGTAAAGCATTTTAAGCGCAAGTATACTTGGATTGAAGAAGAAAAAAAACTTTTCGGTAATGAGAGCGCCGGATATGGATTCGCAAACTTTAGTTCGAATGAAGTGAACAAACGTTTAGAGCGCCTGAAGTCGACCAAAGCCTCTCTCGCGAAGACAGTGAATATGAGAGCGAATATTATGTTAAGCGATAAGGAAAAGGAATCGGAAGAACTGACCCGAAAACGGAAAATCATTTCCACCGATAAAAACAATTTAATCGCTTATATGTCAGAAGTGGACCAAAAGAAAAAGGACGCACTCTATGAAGCCTGGCTTAAGATCAATGTCGACTTCGGCTCTATTTTCTCTACATTTCTGCCCAATTCTAACGCCAAATTAGAAGCACCGGAAGGCAAGGCTGTCACCGATGGACTAGAGGTCAAAGTGGCGTTTGGGGACGTCTGGAAAGACTCATTGACTGAATTGAGTGGAGGCCAGAGATCACTGGTCGCCCTCTCATTAATATTGGCATTACTTAAGTTCAATCCGGCGCCGCTCTATATTCTGGACGAAGTGGACGCAGCTCTGGACCAAAGCCATACACAGAATACGGGAATTATGATTCGAAAGCATTTCCGAAATTCTCAGGTTTTTTATATAAATTTTTATTTAAATTCGGCATTAATTTTGACCTTTTATTACAGTTTATAATCGTTTCATTAAAAGACGATATGTTTAATAACGCGAACGTTCTCTTCAAGACTAAGTTCGTCGACGGGACGAGTCATGTCATGCGTTTGACTCGAAATAAATGAAAATATTGATTACTTTTTGTACATTAATTCTCATTCAGTTTTAATACCATTTCAAGTCATTTGTAATTATGTTTTCTTCTATTCATACAAATTGTCATAACTTTTGAATTCATTTATAATAACAATTACTTTAATTAATGTTTTATTTGATATCACTTTTAATAATTCATTAAACGACTGAAGGATTTATATATAAATTATTAACGTTTAAACTAATTTTTGAGAATTGTGGCAAATTTTGCCTGTGCCTATTTTAAGTAAAGGGCTCACTCCGAAAGCTTAGTTTTTCAATTGATCACGTTCATTTGTACTATCATATCATGGAATTATAAAGTGATACTATCTGTTGACTCCAATACATTATATTCATATAAGAAATTTATTTTTTAATTAATTTAAGTATTATTTAATAAATAAAATTTAAAATCTTAAGTAAAAGAATATTTTTATTGATTTTAAAATGTTTGCCAAAGCTTTTCGACCAATATTTAGGTCTTCGTCAGGGCTTTTAATTGAAACAAAACTATGAAAAATCGTTAATATATTGAATTAGTTTTAAGACATAATTGATTGTTGTTCGCGAATAACAATTAAATTGGTTTTATGACTGAATTCCAAATGTAAGTCAGAAACTCCCCGTGATTTTTTTGATCAAACTATTTTGATTCATAAGCTGACTTTTATCAGCAGTTCTAATGGCATCGATTCCAAACTTTTTCTAATGAAATCATTTGAAATACTTTTAAGAAATGGTCTATTATGTGAGCAGAAATAAATTGTAACGAGATTATATAATAAACTGTAACGAACTTTATATAAACTCGTTACAATTTAGGTGTAGTTCATAGATTAATCAAATATTTAGGTGAAAATAAACTTGAAAAACCTAATTAGAAAACTAAAGCTTTACTTTAGTAATGTTAGTTACTTTAGTAACATTAGTACTTACTAATGTTTATAAAATCCTAGTTTACGTTTTTACATTAATTTCATCAACATTACTGTAGTAATGGTATGAACAATATTTTCAAACTTTTTAATGACAAACTAAACAAAATTGAAGAATTCATAAGAATAACATTTTTAATAAAACTATTTCATAAATGAACTTTCGTGTTAAAATATTAAGTTAAAACTGTTTCTAATTTGTGTATTGTTGTAAAGTTAAATCACAGGATAAAGCATATTCCTACTAATAATGATCTCGACTTAATTGGATATTACATTCATTGTTTCACTTTATAATTATTCCAACTAATGAGCGGTCAGGAATCAAGCAGTCAATTTTCATTGTTATGGTGCGCGCTTGTTGTAAGTTCGTTCTTTCTGAACAAGTGGTAGATTCGAAGATTCATTTGTCTATTTATATAAATGAGTCACAATTTCATCGAATTATTGTTGATCTAGACATGGGATCAGTTAAAACAAAAGAACTCCTAAAATAAGTTGTGCACTCTATTTTAAAACTATCTTGGTCACATTTTCCATGTAATTGTCAATTTATTGACATTTTTTGAAAAATATATATTTGACATCAGTTTATCTTTTATAATATTGTCAAAATATCTTACTGGATTAGGTAGAATTTTATGTAACCCTTAACAGAAATCAGTTGAAATCTACCGATGGAATACTAGAATTGGTTCAGATAGGAGTTTATGAGTATTTTAAATTGATTATGTTTAAATTTTCGAACCTGATAGGATTACATTTTCTCCTTTATATCTGGAAAGATGAGAAAAACATCAATTAATATGTACATATTCAGATCAGACACCATAAGATATTGCAGATTAATTGCGGCTTGGCATATGGAATTTTGATCAGAATAAATATTTTAAAGTTAAATTTAATATGCTTTCTGTGACAATTCGAATTGCACCGTTATTTTATAATAAATTTATTCCCATTGAAACTTTTATTTTTAGAGAGGTAATGGCTTAATAGATACATAACAACAAAAATTTAATAAGAAGTACACAAATTATTTCCTGAATTCTTATGTGTTAACTGATCCCATATCAATATCAACAATAATTCGATGAAATTGTGACTCATTCATATAAATAGACAAATGAATCTTTGAATCTACCACTTATTCAGAAAGAACAAACCTACAGCAAGCGCGCGCCATAACAATGAAAATTGACTGCTTGATTCCTGATTGTACCTAATTATCATATTTTACAAAAATTTCATGAAATCTATGCATATTTTTGACAGAATTTCGATAATTTTTAAAGAAAGCAAATAGATTTTGAAAATCATATTCAAACATGACAAAATTAATCATTTATATAATATAACCCATACGCATTACACACACCAATGTCATACCCCCTGGTCAGTAGCAATGACCTTTACATTTATGACTTTCTCGTAAAATCTCTATCAGTTCAATTATGTGTTGGGTCACGACTAAGTGGATCTATTAAATGATTTTTACAAAATTTAAATATCTCAAGATGTTTTTGAAATTTTTTTACTTTTGTTGGCCTCATATTCCGTTTTAGAATATAAAACAAGTTTATTTAGCTCTGCGCCGGTTTCAGACTAGTTATCGCGAACATCTCGAATAATTACTTGATATTGATTCAAGGTTCTCGAAGATGAGTTAAGAACTATTTTAAAATGCATGGGCAATAGACCAATAATATTTGCATGTTCCTTTAATTCCAATCTTTTATTCACTTCAATGATTGGAATTGTTTGCATATAATTTATTCACGTTTTCGCTTCATTGTTCACATTTTTCTTAACAAATTATGTTTAGATCCTAAATCAGATCAAATCAGTGATGTGATCTAGGGGCTTTAATCTGATAAGAGATTGAAACTGAATAATATCTATTAATACAAACTCTATAGATTTCAATGGAGTTCAATAGAGTTAGTATTAGTAAATGTGATTCAGTTTCAATCTCTTATC
>JAQFXN010000973.1:0-17368 GCA_034693365.1 Liacarus xylariae
ATGAGTATGAAATATATTCATCAGTATTAATGAATCATTGGCTTAAAAAGTTTGAATTTAATTAATCCAAATGTATTGAAAATTATTTAAAAATAAGACATTATTGATTAACAATATATGGACAAGTGAAGACAGGGTGGATATCGTGTCCAATTTAAAATGATCCGCGACTGTATATAAAAGCTGACATTAGGTGTTAACTTTAAAAAACATTAATGTACATAGAATATAAACGTGCTACAACTTATTTCTGCTCACATAGTACACAACTTCTTAGTGTATTGGCTAATGTTTTTATATCTGAATAATCTGTGAACGACAACTAAATAATACTCTGAACTAATAACTGAATCATTCATAGAAACTCTTTATAACAAAATTTTTTAATCAAATTATTTGATTCAGCTTTCGGTCATTGATAGTCAAATGCAATATCATAAAGCCAATGCACTAAAAGATAGTCTATTATGTGAGCAGAAATAAGTTGTAACGAGTTTATATGTGTTTTTCAGTACGAGTTAAGTGAAATATAAAAGAAATTTTTCTTTAAAATTAATAAAATAAATACGTGTTTCAATATAAATCAACACGTATTTTAAGATTAGGCACGTATTATTCGATTATATTATAAGATAGTGAAATTGAAATCTCCGTCACAGATACACATGTGTATAAATATTAGGCGAATAAGCTATTAGGTAGTCTTTAGCTGTGCAGAAATTAAATTTCAATAGTTTATAAGTTTACTACCTTTTTCAATGTGTTTTAAAGTATTTCAGGCTTGTTTTTTTATTAAATAACAACATTTAAAGAATAAAATTTAATATTTTCAAATAATTACCTGATTCATTTTTGCCCGTTTTTTATTTTAATGAATTTAATTATCATATTGGTTTTTAATTTGTTTATATGATAAATTTTTCATTAAATCAGAATCGATCTGTACTTGTAATGAGAATTAAGCAATTTTTCATTAATGAGTTCGATTCTGATTTGTTGAAAAGAAATGATACATAAAGTCAACGCCAACTGAATTTGCATTACCTTATAAAGCTATAATACTATAAATATGTAGTTTAAAATTAACGTTCATATCTATTATAATCAAATGTAAATAAAATTAATAAACTTATATTACTTTAAAAATGAAGATTAAATTGTGCAAAACTATTAATATGTTTAATATTAGTATTTAATTTTTTAGTCAAAATAATTAATAATTTAATCCAACATAGATAGTATAAAAATACTTCAGTCGTCTGTTAAATACATTTGGTGACAACTTTACATTGATTATATTGAATATTTGTAATAAGCAATGTTTATGTATGCCGTATAAGAGGTTCAGTCATGTATGACACTCAGAATCCAATCCATAACTAACGACAGTCTCACGCCTATGAAGTACACATCTGGATTCAATGAACATGATCTATTTTCTCCAAACAAAATGCCCTTTTGAACGCCAATAAGTACAGCTCTGCCATTCACATATTGTACGATCGGAGAGCCAGAATCACCCTGTTGCAGAATAAGAAAATATTTCTATCTAGTTTAATAATAAAAAGGAGAATATCTCAGAGCACTGATCAGTCGATTCTGGTCACACAAAAATGTTTTGCAAACATTGTTATATACATTGCTTTTCAACAAATAAAACACAAAGAGATTCCATAAAAAATACATTAATTTATTGATATTGTTTTTCAAAAGCTATTTATTTTGAAAATTGATTCTTAATATCTGTTACATAAATTTTAGCGCAGTGAGAGCAAGGTATTATTGCATTACCCTGAGAGGCCAGACATAACGTGCTTTTACTTATCCATACTTTACTTCCCTTTTTGTATATATTTATAGACAATTAAAAACTGATTTCATATGTATTGAAAACAATACATTTGACTAAAAAGTTATTTAAAATTGTTTCTTTAATTCAGAAAAATCCCAAAAATTAGAGAATATTTTTAAAAAATTAAACAATACATAAATAAAAACTATTTAAGAATTATTTGCAAATCAAACACAAAAGCCCTTTAAAAACATGTGAACACATGCTCTCATAATTCATTAGTAATCATTACATAATTGTCCTTAAATTACGTCAAAGGGTTTAATCAATAATTCAAGTGCATTATAATAAAGTGAAGCAAAAGTATTGTTATGTTATGTCTGGCCTCTTATGGTAATACAATGATACCTTGCTCTCAATATGATATCATTTATGTAAAATTTATCATTTTAAATTTAAACATTACTTTTTACAATAGATTTGCACAATTTTTTCTAAATGACATTTACTTTATCATGACCATTTTGTTAAATCCAAAACTAATCTCAAAATTTAGGAGTCGTAGTGGAAGAGGAATGTTTGTTGTTTAATTTGACCACTTGTTCAACTACAACAACAGCTTAATGTCTTACAGCTTAAGAAGACCAGCATGTCCGTCAGTCCGGCTCCGAAATAAGCGACCGACTGGTCAATACAGAAGACCAAACGCTCCTACAGCTCTGACGGATCTGGACTTACAAGCCCTAAGAGATTACTTCACGGGACCGCAGTTTGCAAGATATGACACCCGTTCGGTTCCACCGATCGCCGCAAGAGACAAAGATGTCGACGCAGTAAGCGATTATATGTCTACTCTTCGCGTAACTCTGCGCCCGCCCCGCACTATTACACCCGTACCCACTGCTATGCGAAGATATGATTTGGGCGAATCACCGATAGCGCCAGTGGTATCCCCTATCCCAGCACCTCAGCCGACACTTCCGCAGAAACCAATAAAGATGTCCAGTGAGAAGTCCGGCCCATTTAGTTGGACGGATTAGAAACACTGATTACCGAATACGGCTAAAGCCCGACTCGTTCCCCATCAATCGCCGCCCTTATCGCTATTCTCCTACAAGAGAAGCCGAACTCAAATGACACGCCGATGAACTCCAAAGTCGAGATCTTATTCGACAATCAAAGTCTCCCTACGGTCTTCCCATGTTTTAAGTTGACAAATGGAACGGACAGAAGAGGCCCGTCATAGATTACAGATTGTTAAAAGCACAGACCATCGCAGAGAACGGGCCCATACCAGTCATCCGTGACCTCATTTATAAGCTCTCTGGTTCAACTGTGTTCTCAAATTTGGACACCGCATAGGGATTCGGGCAGATAGCACTACACCCCGACTTCAGTGAGAAGACAGCCTTTTTCACTCCCATTGGACACTTCGAGTGGTTAGTCTTACCTATGGGTCTAATGAACGCTTCCTCGGCTTTTATGTGAGATGTACAAGTATTGCATTACCTAATTGGTCACGGCCTCGAGATATACTTAGACGACATCATTGTTCACACACCGACAATCGAAGGACACTATAAACTGCTGACCCGACTCTTTGAGACTTTGCTTAGAGAAGGTCTACGCTTACGATTCGAAAAATGAAAATTCTTTGAAGAAAAAGTCGAATGTTAGGGTCATGTTGTCTCCACCGACGAATCCGGCCGTCGCCAAACAAATTAAAAGCCCTTCATGAGATCACGACTCCAAAATCGGTTAAAAAGTCATGGAATTCGTTGGTTTAGCGAACTTCTATCGATCTTTTGTTGAAAACTTCAGTTCCGTCGCCGAACTATTGACAGCACTTACAGTAAAGGGTATTGACTTCGTGTGGGATGAGCCCAAACGCAAGGCCTTCGAAAACCTCAAAACAGCACTGTGCACACCACCAGTACTCGCAGTATACAATGCCAAACTTCCTTACCGACTTTTACTATAGAACGACGCCTCCTGTGAAGGCCTGGGAGCCGTCCTTATTCAGAGAGGACTCGACGAAGAATTGCGACCAATAGCTTACTGGAGCAATAAGCTGAACATTCACGAAAGGCGTTATTCCGCACCGGAACTCGATTATTTTGCAGTCGTCAAAGCGTTGGAGCACTTTAGGGTATACCTCGAAAGCGTCAATTTTGATGTCTGCTCCGATTGTTCAGCGCTTAGATGAATCTTCAGTCTCGAAAATCCCAGTTCTCAACTATTCAGATGGTCTGTACGCTTAGGCATTTTCGACTTTACAGTCCATTACCGCCCCGGCAAGAGCAATACTGCCGCCGACAGTTTGTCCCGAAATCCAGTCCTAATGTTTGTAATAGAATACCGATTTTCTTCGACACAACACGAGATCTCCGCCTATAATATCAGAAAAACAGTAGAAATCCGAGGAATCATTGGTATACATTACAATGGTTTGGACAGACTTTTCTTTCCGCCCTCACTCGTAAATGATTTCCCGAGACAGATCCACACAGACGCGGGACACCCAGGCATCGAGAAGACCAAACATGTGATATCTGCCCGCTTTTGGTGGCCTACAAGAAACCACGACTTCACACAATACGTCAAAACCAGCCATTAGTGTTAAATAGTTAAACCGCCGAATGAGCTGATACTCGGTCAGTACAATGCAATTGAAACGCTCTTTATATGGATACGATAGTCATGGGTACAGCCAGTATTAACACGTCTGCGAAGTACATCTTGACTGTTGTCGACAATCACTCGCGTCACACATGGGCTTCAGCTGTAAAGAGAAACACAATTGATGCGACCATTAATCTGTTGAGTCGTTTGTGTGACTCAGTGGGCAAACCTGAAGCCATACTTATAGACAACGGAACCTATTTCACGAGCAAACACTTCGCCAAATATCTGTCTGACCGGAAAATCAAGCACCAGATGTCACCGCCCTATAGACCAGAAGCGAATGGCTTGTGCGAGAAAACAAACGACGACATTTCAAATAGACTCAAATTAGAACTTGTAGACAACCCTAAGACTTGATGGTCCACTTCACTCAGCGCTGTGGTAGACCACATGAACGACAACCCTCACGCCGCCACTGGATTTGCGCCCAGATATCTACAGTTCGGTATTGTCACCACAGCGTTTGCAAAACCCGAGATTTCAGTCGAAAACGCCAGACAAGTCGCCACTGAGCGATCCAGAAAAGCACAGGATGTCAGACGAGAAAAACATGCTCTCAAACATCAGAAATCATCGTTCAGTATAGGAAAGTATGTTAAGTATAGGATACCTCCGAACCACCCTTCGACAAACAAAATGAGTTCACAATTCATCACTCACTGTGTTGTCATCGAAGGACTGGCTGCTAAGACTTATAAAGTTGTCAAGTAAACAGATTGACATTTGCGATGTGTCAACGATCAGAATATTCTATGCTTACTCTTCGTCTCTCTTACCGTATAATTACAGGACATACCCGTAAGTTTGCTACCAAATAGTAGAGGTTTACACCGTTATTCCTTCGGCTGAGGGTTCCCTACCTCGAAAGCCAACTTACCTACGGTTGGTGCCGCCCTTTTGCCCCTGACCTCGAAGGTCCATTTACCTACCGTTCGGATATAAACAAAGCATTCGTCAAAACATAAGCAAACAATGGCTTACAAACAGATGTCTGACATAGCCTGGGAAGCCCTCCAGCCTTTCACTGACAAGGAATGGGACGCAATCCGTGACGAAGAAGAGGACGAGAAGGACAGATATGACATCGCAAAGTGGGCAGAAGGACAGGGACATGAATCCGAATGTCAGACACTTTATCGTGGAGTCAGGGGAGAAATCACTGATTTGTTATGTTATACGTCGTCCGTTCGGGTAATCTCTGGCCTCAGGGAAGACCACAAATTTGCGATTAAATACACGTCGACTTCTACGAAGGCGTACTTCGAAGAAACTATTCGAATGTGCGACCAAAATCGACAACTCAGGGCTCCCGTTCTGTGCCTATGAGATCCGCTCTCATCTGGTATTCATTTTGGTCCGAAATTACGGAGAATTCCGGCGTTGGACAGAATCACCGCCACTTACCCGTTCCCATCAGTGGCCAGACATTAGTGTCAAGAGAGGGTCAGCATTTTGGCCGGGGGGTTTGAGTCAATCGCGTGACTCTGTTTTAACGCTTAATTATTGCTTTTATTATTTGTATTCAATTTTTCTGTTTTTTATTCTGATTTTAACCGCTTTTTAATTCTGATTAAAATAAAAACATTTTTTGTTTACAAAAACTTCGTTTTAATTGACTTTAATTGAAGCACCAGTGCCTCAATACTAAACAAAATTATAAATTTCTTTTATAAATGAAACTTTCTAATGAAGTTTCTTTCCAGTAAGAAATGGGATATTCTTAAAACCACAGTAGTATGTCTCGCTTGAAATGTACATGTTCAGCAAAAGAAAATTCACTACATGTCTGAACAGAAACTGACAATGGTCTAATGCAGTCACGTCAACGAGAGCCACACTGAGAGCCACAACATTCAATGCTTTGACAAAACCAGTTTTCTAAACAAACAGTGTTAGAATTAATCGAAGAGGGGGATTTTATTTCTTAAATTTTATATTAATTATAAATATAAGGTTATTATATTATAACCAACAGCTTTGAATTTCGATGTTATCATCGAGAATATTCTTTTAAATATAAACTATATGAGATATGAATATTGTTCCATGAGAAATTAGGTGCCATTTGATAATGTCTTTCTGATGAGATTAGCCAAAATCGAAAATCCGGGATTTAAAAATTTTATTTCAATTGCATTCTTGAGTATAACATCGAAATTCAAAGCTGTTGATTATAACTTATAATCAGAGAATCAAAAACTAATTGTATACTTTTAAAATTAGAATTGTTTCAATATTTACTTTCTTATTCTTTAGTATCTTTAATTAATACCATAATATTAGCCAAGGAGAGTATTATACTATAATAGCTTAAATACCCTCCCCCTGTTTCGGCCCACCTTGACTATTCCTGTATTATTTTTTTTTAATATTTTATTTTGTATTAAAATCAATTATTTATACAAGCTTACTAGATTAATAATAAATAATCTGTGATATTTTTCACTTGCATTTGGTGTAAATCAGTAGTAAATAAAATACACTAAAAAGATATTAAAGCAAACATTTATTGTATTTATTGAGTAATAAAAAACAGAAAAATTTAATATCCGATTACAAAAAAAAATAAAAATCAACAAAAATTAGTAAATGATTTTATTTTATTAGACAATCAATGCTTTTATGCAATAGGTTTGTGTATAAAACTTCTTCTCTGATTAGTATTGATATTATAATCATTTCTATTAAGACATAAACCAAATCTAAAAAAATGATTTTCCGCTGATTTTATAATTAAATTGTTTGGCAAACATTTGTTTGTGTCAATTGATTCCATATTCACTGATAATTTTTTTGTATTCAATCACAGCATTAATAGTAAATCATTTATCAAATTCTTGTTTAATTTTCTCTCATTTGAATATTTTAAATATAGATTATTAATAATGACTTACTATTACTAGTTTTATATCATCAAAAAAAATATTTAAAATCAATTCTTCTATTTTATTTCTAATTATCATTAATTTTTTTACAAATGAATATTTCAATTACACAATTAGACAAAAAAAAATATTAATGCATTGCAGTATTTAATAATATTTAATTGAATTAAACACGAAATTATATTTTTCTAGAATTTTAGAAAAGAGGCATCATCAAGTTGATTGTAATATCGTCTAAAATATCACTCACATTACACATTTCAAGATGAAATTGTATATTTTTAACTTTCTCTATTTGTATTTTTATTTATTTTAAAATTTAATTCACCTAGGAAGGTAAATTATTTTACCCTATGTGTATTCAATAGACACGCATGCCTTGGCTACTCTTTGTATTTAATCTATAATAATAATATCTAATGTATATACGGTACATAAGTATCAGACCATCTTTAGGTTTTTCAATTTAGTTTTTTCAATTATCCCTGTGTATTTTCGGAATTAATTATAGAATTAATAGTTCTGTTGCCAATAATAGAATTAATTTGCTGTAAAATTGTAATCGATATTAGCAAGTGTTTCATATCATGTATAAGCAAGAGCTAGAAATTATATTATCATTTTTATTATTTGTTATCCAGTTTATTTATATAATTTGAAAGTGACCAAATGGATGGTATAATCAAAATATCTCCTTTGTCTGGAGAATTATAAACACACTCACTTTGAAGATTAAAACAAATTTTTAAATATCAAGATATCTTGCGATGCACTGCCATTGATGTTCATAGGCATTACGTTATCTTGCCAAGATCATTAACACTACGAATAATATTACTCTTTACGTGATATCTCGATTATTTTTAGGAAAAACAAAGACAAAAGCGAAATAATCTGTAATTTTATAAAAAAATATAAAAATTAATAAATCATTTTAATTACTATTTTATAGACACACTTCATAGCATCGGAAATAATTGATAGTAAATAACTTCCAACACGAAAATCCCACACTTTTATCGACAGTTCTTTCAATTAATGTTGAGAACTGACAAAAGAGAGAAACAATATTTTTAAGCAAATAAAAGCAATTAAATGGCAAAATATTTTTTTATAAAATCTTACATTGAATTATACAAACCGTAGAGATTTTAATACAGTTAATTTGATTGAATGTGAGATGTTATTGAAAAATAAATAGCATTAAATATTTCTAAATATCTGAAAAATATAAAGTTTTTACTTTTAATTTCCTAATTATTGAAACTTTTGAAATCCTTTTTCTGCTTTCTATTCGAGACAACGAAATGTATAAACGATTCAATAATTTGTAGGACTTATTCGCCTCATAAGTGACAGACGAAGCCGTGAATATAAGGAATAGGAATAATGTCATGAACATCAATATTATGTATGTGAAAACAATTCGAGGAATTAGGACTAAATCTTTGAACAGAATTATATACAATGCAAACACAGTCATAGTTCCCAATATTACCCAAAAGGATAACAATATTTTAGACCAAAATGTCTTATTGTATTCATTTATTTCATTTGAAATTGAATTAATATCAGGAATAAATTTTAAGTTTAAATGAAAATATTTAGTATTTATCAGCGATTTATTAATTGCTTTGATTTTGATTTGCAAATAATAACAAAACAAATAAAAATATATGATTTGATATATAAGGAAATTACAGAAATGATTGCCCAATAAAACATATAATAGTGTATTAGGAATACCAAACACAATAGTCTCCAATAGAGTGCAATAGAAAATGTATGGAATCAATGGTAAAATGATTGCGAAGATAGGAATGATCTTTTCATTATTGAACTTGGTAATTGTCAACAATATTTTAGTTTTGTTTAACATTTTTAATATTTCCTCTCCATCTGTGAGACCAATAGTTTTAGGCGAAACCAAACCCGACATCATTTCAAACACTTTAAGAAATGTTGGTTTTATTCCATTCATATAATTATAGAAATATATTGATTGGCAACTAATGCTTAAAAATAAGCAAATATTTGTTATTATATTCAAGTGATATATCATTCCAAAAAAGTCTCATAAATCACCAAAAATTATCAATTTATATGATTTTTCATTAGTTATTTTATTGTTTGTAAATTTAATAAAACCGATAATCAATACAATAAACACAACAATAGGTTTGTGTATAAAACTTCTTCTTTGATTATTATTAATATTACTATCATTTCTATTAAGACATAAACCAATTCTAAACAAATGATTTTCCGCTGATTTTACAACCAAATGGTTTTGTAAACATTTGTTTACATTAATTGATTCCATGATTTCACTAAAATTAAATGAATTTACAAGCAATTAATTCTAAAACCTAAAGTCTGATCCGGACTATTTTCGAAAATAAAATATAATTTAGAACTAAATTCTGAGAAAACAGTGCACTGATAGCAAATTAAGTAAATTTTTAGATCGATATTTCCTTACATAAGCACTATTGTAATAATTGATTTTAATTAATTGAAAAAGCTGCATTTTCTATATATTTTAGGTAATATTGTATTCTAATTACATGTTGATCTTTGATTCTAACTATTCTCTTCCATCTTTAGGTATGTTAATAAAAATTTTATAAGTTGAATTTTCTAGGAAACATTTTTTTTAAAAAAATACGAACTAGCAGATCAAATTTATGGGGTTCGCTTTATTTTATTATATTTGACTAATCTGTTGCCGAGAGCTTAATTTGAATATCAAATAGTTTGTAATAAGGATTATGTTAAAAAACCTATCTATTAATAACTAACTTCTCACTTCAAACTAATATTCGACTGCCGGTCACAGATTAGAAAAATATAATAACATTAGGTGTAACACAAAAATGTTGATCTACTAGCTGTGTAATTTTAATATACTGTAAGAAGTGTATAATATTTAAACTTATAGATATACAATTGAATTTATTTGGGAAAACTAGTTTAATGAATAGCACTTCAAATGAAAATATAATGTGCTATTATATCGATATCTAATAGCGACAATTTGAATTCTCTAAGCAATAGTCGTGTAACTACATTAGAAAAAAAATTAAAAAAACATATCCAATAGAAGATATTTAATTACAAGGACAGAAGCATTTGAAAATTTCATGAATGCCACAATTCGTGAGCTTCATTATAATTTTCATTGAGATTTATAATTTCAAAATTTTACAAATTAAAAATTTTGTTAAGTTTCTTTTTGTATGATTAAAGATGGGAAATTAACTAGTATCCATTTTGAAAATTATAGGATTGGTTACTTGTTGACTGACCTGACATCCAATTTGGGACTAGATTGTCCTGATTTGAGCTCATCTGGCAGTGTCCAGTCCGGAGTAAGAGCTGGACACTGAGATGCTCAGTTTTAATATTTAAGATTTTATGGATTTATAAAAATGTAATTTCATAATA
Source organism: Liacarus xylariae (assembly GCA_034693365.1). Lineage (NCBI taxonomy): Eukaryota > Metazoa > Arthropoda > Arachnida > Sarcoptiformes > Liacaridae > Liacarus > Liacarus xylariae. Next base: position 10,810 of record JAQFXN010000973.1, read on the forward strand.
TAAAATTTAGAAAACCTTTCAGTAAAACTTACAAGATACAAATGTTTAATAGTTTACTTCAGAATATTGTATAAAATTATTAGTTTAGAGCAAATAATTTATCAAAAAATATAAACTATGATAGATGTAGTGAATTTGTCCAAGGTTAGCGAAAAGAATTTCAGTGACTGAAGGGTTTTTTTTGGAGAATTCAGTGGTATTCTGGGCTGTTAATTCACAAATTTTAGACGGGGAAGATCAATGTGAGAGTATTTCTAAATCGTCAAATTCTTAATTAAAATCAAATTTAAAATTATATAAATTAACATAATTTCCGCTAATTCTGTGAAATTTAATAGAATTTATGTAAGTTATGATGAATTTTTGAAGATTTTCATGAAATATGATAAAATTTTAACGAGAATTATATAAATTTTTTTTATTTTTCCATGAATTTACCTCGTCAGAGGACTATGTGGGTAAACATTCTAATAATGAGAGATAGAAAACATGTATTTAAAAACTGCAAATATTTCGTTTATAGAAAAGTATAGAATTGAATGCAGAACTTATGTCATCAATTTGTTTCTAAGCAATTATAATCAGGATCAAAACGTGATTCAACATAAAGATATTGATGTTCATTAAAATTATTCGAATAAAATGATTAACAAATTAGTCATTATTAAAAAAAATTTACATTCCATTCAAAATATATTCAGTGCTTAAGAGAGATTAAAAAAATTATAATTCATTTAACTTTAATTGATTGAGTTGTGAACCTATGTTTGGTAATTCATAAATTGCAAGCGTAGGCAAATTAATCAATTGTGCTTGAGCTAAATTACGACTTACCATCAATTTTATTAAACGAAATATTAAGTTATAGATATTAATTCTGATTAAACATGATGATTTTACTGTTGATTTATATATTATTTACTACAAGCGCTTTAACCCAATGTAAGCTAATTTTCATCATTAATTTTTTTCCCATAAATGAATAGTCGTTTGAAACCAATTGTTAGAATATTTAACATTTAAGATACAGCTGTTAATCCGAGTAATTTATGCGAGGCATCAGATTTAAAGAAGATGACCTATAGTGAAATGCAATTGTGTGAGTATATACATGTCTTGAAGCAACAGCAAAGACAGTGCAATCAGGGAATCACATCGACTGAGAAGATTGAGCCGAACACTGAAGAGTCTGAAATTGAATGTAAGCGCAAATGAATTATATTTTAGCATTTATTTAGCGGAACAAAAATCTTTAAAAATTAAATTTTAAATTATCAGACTGTGTCGAAGAATTAAACATAAACATTTGTCAAATTGCTAGGATATATTTTGATTTGTTTTTGTTGAAACAATTTTCTCCAAATGTTTATTAATTTTTCTTCTTGATCACATCTATTTATAATTCAAATATTGCTAAATCTTAGAGCTGATCCAGTTATCCGAATGATACAGTGTTCATATCTGGAAAACCTATCCAGTGTAGAATGAATCAAATAATGCTGAAATAATTCTACTTGGTTGTTAGTGATCAGATCTGACATTAGGTCCACAGTATTAAACAGGACTGTGTATCACATTCCGTTGAGATTGTCTTAAGGGTAAACTTTCCAACGATATATATATTGTGATATTCGGATAACTGGATCGACTGTACGGATGAGATAATTTGATAGAATATTATATTTTTTAAACCCTCATTATTCCCATAAACTCTCGTATTTGAAAAAAAAATAATAATCAGAAGGTTAATTTTTACTTCCAACATACTATTCAACCATACGAGTTAAATCATCCAACTCCGTTAACGTGAGAAAGCCACTCCTAGAAAAATCAATTTGAAAACATGTAAATTTTACAGTTTAGTAAGATTTAATAATATTAGTGATATTCTAGTGGTTTTATTGCACGTTTAGGAATTTTTTCAAATCAAATTTTTTTAAACAATATGCACAGTTTTATTTTTACTTAAATATGTCAATGATTTAAACTTTGTTTCAGAATGTTAAATACATTAATATCATTTCACCATTATAAACTATGCCAATAAAGATATTTTATAATTATAATACTAATAATCTTATTGAGATTAATGACATTTCTTTTAATATTACAAATTTAGTTAAAGTAAAAATTTAAGGCTTTGACAGATTTATTATAATTACATTCATTTCTTAAATCTTAATATAAACTATTGAATAATTTAAAACAATTATTAAACAAAAAAAAAATATTTTTCTACTAAACGAATGCAAATTTTTTTTAGTGTTTTACAGATTATACCATTTCTACTCGTATTACAAAATGTCATAAAATAATATAATATAACAATTATGAGCTACTAATGAGAAAGTAGTTGTCATTGGGCACAATGACATTATTAATGTTCATATTTTTAAAACAACATTTTTCCTTTTCAATTGTTTCTCTATCAGATCAAAGCGTTAAAAAGTTCCTGGCTATTTGGAAAGAGAGAATCAAATGGTAGATGGTGCTGGTCATAGATTAATCAATAAAATAATATAAAGCGAACCACTAAAGAAACAGGATTAATTATTCCATAATGATATTTACATTTGTTTATACAGTACTTACAATAAAATTGATTTTTTTGCAATATTTGCAATTTTTTAAATAAATATAATTACATTTGTAAAGTTTTTAATTAATATTTCAATGAATATAAACTTGACTACCTAAATATCATCTTGCTTCCTTTTCCTGTCAAGTACAGGAACAGTACTGGACTGGATAGTAAATTTTATGTCATAATTACTAGTACAGGATAGGAATCAGATTTGAGCAATGGGTATCCTTTTATTTAGTATATATTGTATCGGTTCAAAAAGAGGTCAAAATTGAAAAAGTTGTTGTGACCCATACGGTCATTCAGGAATATAAGATATTTTATATTAAATTATTGTTTCGAGCTAAAAAGTTAAGATTTTGTGGGTTATACTACATTTAGTGGGGTATTTTACATAACATATCAAAAGTGAATTTTGCCAAATTTTAAATTTGTTAAAATTCATTCTTAGGGGGTAAAACTTAGTATACAAAAACAGTATGTTATAATATAAATCTATGCTAAATTTAAATAAGTTCTGAAGTCATTAAGGGTTTTAAGGTAATATTTTTAATTTTTAATAAATTAAAAAAAACTAGGAATTTAGATCACTGGGCATTTATATTGGTTATAATTTTAGAAATTTAATAAAAGTATAATATAAGTTCTATTCTGCATACTTTATGTCAAACTCAAGGGGTTATTTAGGCTACACCTCTCCTGGCTACTTTTGTTGTTTATGCATTAGAGTATTAATTTTTATCATCAGTTTTACCACCCTAGTTCCCCCCTAAGAATGAATTTTAACATATTTAAAATTTTGAAGATTCACTTTTGATATGTTATGTAAAATACCCTACTGAATGTTGTATAACCCACAAAATCTTGACTTTTTAGCTAGAAAAAATAATTTAAATTAAAATATCTTATATTCCTGAATAACCCTATGGGTCACAACAACTTTTTCAATTTTGACCTCTTTATGGACCGATAGAATATATACTAAAAAAAGGATACCCCATTGCTCATTTCTGATAGGAATCATGTAAATGTGAATAACCTTAGTCTCTCATCAACAATCTTTTGTTTAATTTTTAATACATAATGCAATACAATGAGAGCATTGTTTTTAAATGTTAATAGTTAGCTATCTATTAAATCTTACTTTGATTTGCATTAGAAATAGATAAGATTCATTAATGTGTTTTTGAATTTTTATTAAATTTCAATAAATAAATATTGGTTGTGTTTTGACAATAGAGGAAATGATAGGAAAAAATGTCTTTTAATTTCAGGACAGGATAGAGCAGGGAGAGTTTTCAACAGGCCAAGATATAACAGGATTCCAGGAATCAATTTAAGACATGTTTAGGGCGTTTAATATAAACCCAATAATAATTAAAAATATTTTAATACTTTACTATTTATATTTGTAAACAGTAATAAACTTGTAAAATAAAATTAGACTCAAAATAACTCATTTTCAAACTCAAGTCTCTAACATTAAAATCTCAGTGAAAGTCAAAGTATGACTAAATTTGTTTACCATTTTATCTTGAGCATTGGAACATTTTCTTAATTTTTTGTTCAGAAGAACAGAAAAATTAATTTTGCCTAAAAAAGTGCATGCCATGGACTATTTTTTAGAATCCACTCCTTGTTAAAAAGCATATTCATATATGTGACGATTTTTTAAAAATAAATAGAAAACATCTTTTGAAATGCTTTTGATATTATCAGTGATTTCATTTACGTCGGCCTTCATCACGTGATATGCACAGGGTACAATATTTTGTATTATAAAAATACGGTTTTGTGTAGAGCTCATTTTAGTGACGGATTCTAGTGTTAAAAATATCAAATGTTTTGGAAAATTTTTCTAATTTATATTTTACAATCGAATAAATTTTCGAAGCGGAGTTGACAGGAATAGATTTTCAAATGACTAATTGTAGAGATAGAAACATGGTTTGAATTGTCTTATGAAGCATTAGTAGATTATGCCTATTGTGTTCGCTTTATTAAAATTTAAACTGAATGGCTATTAGATATACATTCCTATGATTGTCATTTCTAATGAACAACATCTAACAAGGTGATAAGTTATATGTATAATCTAATAAATTCAATACAATTCAACAACTTAGTTTTTGGTTTTATTTTTATATTATTTAATTAATTTTAATTCAACCAAAGAAGAATATAAAACAAATTACAAAAAAATAATCAATCAGTAATTTTAAACTAGAATTGTCTTTTAACTGTCCTTAATTAAAAAAATATAAATGAATAAATAAAAATGTGAGATTACAATTTCAAATACAAGTAGTTTAATATTGCTATAAATGTGTCAAATTGGAATGTACATTTTTGTCTAATTGTATATATATTAAAAATATGTCAAGGATACAGTAAAACTCTTGTACATTAATTTATGTAACATACAGTCTTCTTCATTTAAAAAACCAAGTTATGCTATCTTTATATTAATTCCATATAATTGTCACAAAAATTTTTATTTGTAGCAAAATTCTTAATACATAGTTAATATCGTGTCACTCCATCTGACTTATTATTACTTGTGCATAACGTTTAGACATAGATAAGAGTAATGTCTCAGGTAGTTCTTTTCTATTATCTAATAAACCCATTTTATAAAAATATCTCGTCATTGTATTTCTTAAAATTTTAATAATAAATTCATATTAATCAACTTAAATCTAATGCTAATTAATATTTAAATGAATTAATCGATATTAAATTTTTGAACTCCTAATACAAATATTTACCAATAATTCCATACTTTAATTAGCATATAATACCAGTTAAATCTTTTCCTTATATTCAATGTTAAAGACATTGAACATTAGTATCGGAAAATATATGACAATTATATGGACTTAATATAAAGGTAGCACAACCTGGCCCTTTTAAATGATGAAGACTTCATATTAAAAATACCAATTCCACTCTGCCAGCTGGTTTTGCTCTATCACTCAACATAATGTAAAAGTTTTAGCTGAAAAATATTAGAAAACATTAAAATTTATTTTAAGTATTTATTGCTATGAATTATATTTTTAGTCTGTGATATACAAAACAAAGTAAAACGATAATAAATTTTGAGGCTTTTTTTGATTTATCATAATTAAACTAGATGAATCTCTTGGCACTAATGCTGATCACTGGATCAATTGGTTTAATCGGTGCTGGGTGCTCAAATAGATGGTTTGATTGTTACGCCAAGGGGCAGAAAATTGGAAGAATTTGTGACGAATCCTGCTATAGTTGGACACGTATAGCATGCCTTGACTGCGATTATGTAGACTACGTTGAAAATTGTAAAAACAGGCTTGACAACACTCGTATAGATTATGCCGAGGAAGCACTGGATGCAGATGGAGATCACCCGAAATGCGGTAATAAGACTGCGTTTCAATATTCCTAGTAGATATAACCGTAGATATATACGGATAGATTTCGTAAAATTTAACATTTTATATTTTAAAATAAAATAAAACCTATTTTTTAAACTTTATAACAATGATAAATTAAAATATTTAAACAATCAATTAATGCATAGAATGTAATAAAAATATGCATGCATGTATCAATTTAAATTTGAATTTTAATATTTTAAAAAATTACATCTAGGAATATTAACTTATAAGCTTAAACGTTTACGTTGTTTTTGCGATGATATTATTATAGAAAAACTTTCTACATCAAAATGTTTTCTAGTGGCCTCTCTAAATTCTGTTCGATATTAATAAGAATGATGTGATTGTCCAAAATGATATACATATATTATAGTTTTGCCTCTTTTTATAGTATATAAAAATTATAATCAATTATTCATCTTATATATTAACTTTTGAATAGTTTGTTAAATTATAAATCATAGTGCAAATTTAGAATCATAATATGTGAAAGAATAAAACAAAAAAGGCTTTAAGAAGAAGCAACATTTCTTAAGATTTATAAGATGACTACGTG